>CAKNWT010326384.1:0-14375 GCA_932066315.1 Andricus coriarius | reverse complement strand
CAAGAAAAACTATTGAAATTACTCCGTGACCTTCTAACGCAAAATTTCACGTAGAATCCGAATTTCAACAAGTTAAATGTTCATCTTCCTTTTTTAATTTGTTTTTCTTCCATGATACGGAGTGGATACGATGTGGATACTTTAAGGATACGCTGTAGCGTATCCGTTCATTCGGTCGGCTAGGGGTGTTTAATAAAACTGCCTTCTGAGCTGCTGCCCTACTGTCTCCTAAATGTTCAAGATGTTCAGTGCATCTTGCGTGCACATTGCTTGTAGCCGAAATCACAATGGGATGAATAGATGCATCTATTCTATATAATATGATAATATGGAAGAATGTGAAACATGCATGCATGATTCACATTCCTCCATATTGCCTTTACTTCGTGCCTTAGCTCGCTATACCTATGGCTCTTGGTTGTATGGGTTGTCTACAAATTTCGCTTAAGTGGACAAGCAATGTCGATGATGTAGAGTTGTCGACTCTTCCGATATAACAATCCGTCTGGATAGTAAAATCCCAGTATACGATGTCATCTTCGTTTTCTAAAACGTGCACTGGAATGTATCTATAGAAAGGCATCTATATTCTGTGAAGAGTCCTTGGGTTTAAGGCAATTTGTTGATGTATAATGCCCGCCACATCATTATGTCTGTGCGTATATTCTCTTTGAGCCATTACGCGACAACCATCAATGATGTGCTCGATAGATTCGTTGGGATCTCCACATAATCGACACCAGTCAACCACGTCTTGATGTAGCACGTGTTTGGGGTGCTCGCCGTGGATGGCTTTTTGTGTCCATTACATTTCTAATTCCTGTATGTCTTCTGCCCTGATATTCAAAACCTCCTCTGAGGACAAATTCAAGGACGTGTGATCAAGATCCGCTTTACAGATGGTGTTGCAAAGCGCAACATCTCGCTTGCTATTAAAATACACTGATATAAATGAATAAGTGGTACAACAATATTTATGATTAAATTAACTCTATTTTATTGCTGGTATAGATACAGCCATAAAGGATGTCTGTTTTGGCCATCCGATTCTTGTTGCTTACGAAAGTAGACGCGCAGGCGCGATCAAGATACGCCTGTTGTAAACTAAACAAAGCGAGTCGGGTAAATCAGTCATACAAAGGGTATAGCTAAACGACAACATTTCAGGGATAGTTCCTTCAAGCAAGTGTTTAATAGAATTACACATTTCATACAATAGCAACACATATATTACATTTTTGTACCACAAATATAAGTAACTTGTATTTACCATATTTCAGTAAGTGCATTTCCTACTCTTTATCATTAAAGTACACGTATTATATTATAAATATACTCGTAATTTTTCAACCAACGATCATATGGTTAAATCAACATTATTATTTCTATCAGTGTAGTCTCGCATCTGTATAACTGGTGACTTACACAGTTTCTTAACACCTACGATGCCCCTACCCCCTTTATATCGTTGTAGAACTAGCCTTTCAATCGCCGAATTACTGTGGTGCATTAGTCATTTCTACGCGGATGGTTCTGTTTAATCTTTCAAGGTCGGTGTTCCACCATTTCATGAGCCCAAAAAGGTAAGTGAGAAAATTGATGGCATAGGTGTTGATTGTCCTGATCTTGTTTTCCTAGTTAAGAGAACTCTTCATAATCAATCTAAGTATTGCAGTAGAGGCAGTCGCTAGGCTTTTCTCGTTCTCTAGCAATCCGTTCTCTAGCTTTGCGGTCCCTAATTCTCCTCTGGTTAAATGCACTTGATGACACTTGTCACTTGATGACCACCCTCATTATCATGTATTTTGCACCCATGAGACCTGCTATTTACTGTTTTGCTCAATGGATTTAACGCTAAGCAGAACCATAGTGCACTGAAGCAGTCTCCTTTTAAGATACCCGACGTAATGCGTATTGATCCAGTTATCCTTTGTTGGCCATGATCAAAATACTTGATTCTTTTAACCCAAAGCATCATCGTACAACTTAGAAAGTCGATGATGCGTGGGTAGATTTTGTACATTTTTAAGACTTTAAGCAAATACTCATGTGGTACGGAAGGAAACGCTTGCTTGTAGTCAATGTATGCCATGTGCAAGTTTCTTTGATGTTTACGAGCTTGCGTTATGGCAACAGCGTCTATGATGACTAGATCTTTACTGCCCTGCGAGTTATGCAGCTCCATTTCAGTGTGATTGCTAGCTCTTGCTTTCTGTAGATGGAACCAAGCAGCGTTTAAATTACTTCTGTTCGTTTTTCCCCCAACAGCTGACCAGTAGTTAGTAATGTTTTCCAATTGAGGGACTTCGGTCTCTTGCTGTTTGTTTTGCTTTACATTCTGTTCACGGTAGAATCTTCTTTCTTCTGCCCGAAAGGTTTGATTTTGCTGCCTTTTTGTAGTCTACCAGTAAGAACATCAAGTTTCTGTCATTGGGAGTCTATGATTTCATCCAATATTTTTGGTGTCAATGTCTCTATGTACCGAAGGTATATGATTTTAGTAACATGGTGTATCAGCTTTCTGGTTCTATTTCCTATCTTACATTGAGTCAATCAACCCAATTTGCACCATATTTTGCTGACATCAATATCAAACCTGATCATTCATGGTGGATCTCGTTCCCTTCCTGGGGCAAATATTGCATTTGTAGGCCTAGTTCTGTGGCACAACGTTCTAACAGCTGCCACAGCTGCACAATACACAAGAGTTTGCACCTCTTAACGCAGTTGGAGTTCCGATCAAATGCATATGTAAAAACTTGCTGTTCAGCTGTTGTATTAGTGCACGCAGTTCCTTTGTGATGTTCATCTCAAGCAGAGAATGCCTTTGTGTTGGTTCTACATGTCTGAACTCTATTAAAGTGTACTCTGGGTAATAAAGTAAGAAGAGTCGATAGTGTTCTCTCCTCACACTTTGCCCACATTTCTCTGCCAAAAGATAAAGGCGCTTCACATCTTTGTTGATATGGTATCTCCATTTTGATCGCCTTCTTGGTCGCTGAACCTTTGCTTCTGCCTAAGGTTGAGTCAGGCAACCTGACTCTGAAGGATGTAGTGATGCTGGATCATCATTAGGTTGCGCAAGAACATCAATTGCCGCTGCTTGATCTTGCGCTGCAGCTTTCTCTAGCTGATCTTCATTTTCGACGTTTTTCTACGCCGGTCTTATGAGATGTGTAGATTATTCCTGATGTCCTTCACCTTAGCGATAAGTTCACTAAGTGCTACTTTCATTATATAAGGATACTTTGCAGCGAACTTCGTCCTGAAGTTAAATGCTTTTTCGCTTTTGGTTTCAAACTTCGCTCTTTCATAATAAAGACGCATTAATTCCTCTTTCATTGTGGTATCCCACTTGATACTCTTCCACGGTATTCCTGTTTAGGTGGTTGACTGCAAATTGCCAACGTTAGCCAAGGAATCCTCAGTAAGCACAGTTGATGTTCCACTGTTTACCGTTTGTCGCAGATGTTCTTGCTGGCCAGCTGTTTGATTAGTGAGATCTGCCTGACCATTTTGCAGCTCATCATCACCACTGTTCCGCATGCTGCGGCCCCCAGTGGTGGCTCCATGGGCGCCCCGACAATACTCGCGAAGTCACAAGCGTTTCAAAATATTCAAAAGACTCTCCATGATTTCTATGGGTTTTGATATACTTCTTAGTCCCTTTCCTCTTCGTTCTCTATCAGTCTGGCATGGGAAACCCTATCAGTAGCAATGCTACAGCCAAAATAGCCGCTAAAGTCATGAGAGGAAAGCTCAAGGCTCAGTATGCATACATATACATACACATGCTTCAGGTTACATATATATAGTTAAAAGTTTGTCATAAGGAAAACCGCAGGTTTTCGCGGGGAGCGGGTGCTAATCTGAAAAATTGCACCTACTCCTAGCGAAATCGCGGTGAAATGTCAGCCGTAACCACGTGTCACGATTGTGAGATAGGTAGTTACAGTCTGCGACTAATTCAACACGATGATCCGGCAAAAGTCTCGTGCACCCTAATGACATGAAGCGATCCAAGGACGACCACATTCTGCATTTCCCCCGCAAGTGTCTCAGAATTTTTGTTGACACCCAGGGATTCTTTTCAGTCTATTAACCAATGCAACCTTTGTACCTCCAAGAGCGCCCATGATCAAGACGATTAGCTGAACAGAATATTCCGGGTATAACCGTCGCAACTCCCTTATAAGGTCTTTATACCTCTCTTTCTTTTATTTTTCCTTGGCTATGACGTTTTTGTCAGCTGGTGCCGAAAGTTCGATAACGAACATGGTTCGTTTCTTGAAGTCAAGGAGAACTATATGTGGCACTTCGCATTTTCGACAATGGACTCTATTTCCCTAGGAGCGTATAGCGAAGTGGTATTTGGGCTAATGCCGTAAGAGTGACAGAGAAGGTGATAAAGCACTCTTAGTGCAGCATTGTACCTTTGGATGTGGGTCGTTCCCGCATGTGTTGGACAATTAGATAGTATATGTCTTAGATGTTCGCGGTGTGCATGACACGCTCTGCAGCTATCATCGGGAATGTCTTGGCTCAAAATGTGGCAACGGTATGCTAGAGTGGAAATGACACCGTCTTGACCCAGATTAGGGCCACGCTGTTTCTTTCTGCAATTTGGTTTAATGCTTTCTTGCATTCCCAAACCAGTTCTTATGTTATGTCTGGTATCCCTATTGCAGTTAGTGTCGCATGGCTGTCCGAACAGATGGTAATCTGTCTGCCAGCAGCGCTTCCTTCTATTAGTGTTTCAGCACAGCAAAGGACGGTCAGAACCTCCGCCTGATAGACGGTTGCTGTCATGAATTTCTGCTCCTGACCCTCCCTCACCCCTGAAGCCATCTGTATACCAGATTTCCCCTCAGAGGAGCGGGTTACCATTTGCTTTCTACAGATCCCTTCTTGGGATGCAGACGCGGAAAGCCTCATCTGTAGAATTGGCAATGCGCTGATATCACTCGGGAGCCTAGTGTGTCCAGTCCCCCGAGTTCATCTATTTGCTCTTGCCAGGCGGCCCATCACGTGTGCCGCTCTGGCGGTCATCGCAACATGTAGGGGCTCATCACAGAGCATGAATCCTATCGCCGCTGTGGGCATACTCCTCATTGGTCCAGTCAAACCCCTAAACGCTAGCGGTTGTAATCTTCTCGGCCTGTCCTGCATTGTTTTAAGATTCGACTGTAGCCACCAGACCACAGCCGCATGTAGGAGCCTGGGGTTTAGGACAGAAGAGTAGAGCCATGCAAGCATTGTAGGCCCTAGACCCCACTTTGCACATCCAAAAAGTCATGACAAATTTCCTGCATTTGGTCTCCAGGTGCTTTGCCCAGTTCAGCTTGCTATCTGGGATCACTTCCAAATATCTAACTGAATCTAAAAACGTCAGCTCCCAAACGCAAAATACAGGAGCGTTCACTTTTGGAACTTTATAATTTCTCGTGAAAATGACCCCCTGACTAGGATTGAAAAGTCATCCGCATATCTCTGAGTATAATACCCCTCTTTATTTAGCCTTCGAAGGAGACCGTCCACCAAAATGCACCACAGGAGGGGTGACAGGACACCCCCCCTTGGGCCTTCCCGTGAAGCTGGTCCCCTTACTAGGCCATCACTCCATCTTCTTTCGGGTCTTTTCCGGCGTAGCATGCTTCCTATCTAGCATACAAGCTGGTCCGACACGTCACATCTCAGAGCCTCGCGACAGATTACTTCTGGAGGAGTATTGCTGAAGGCACCCTCTATGTCCAAGAAAGTGCCCACAGCATACTCCTTTTATTCCAATTGCTGCTCCAATTTCGCCGCAACAGCATGAAGCGCAGTTTCTACCGAGCAGCCTGCCTGAAAATCATGCTGCCCTCTATGCAGCGTGGAGGCCAAGAGCACCGCATCCCTAATGTATCTCTCGACCAGCTTCTACAACGTCTTTAGGATAAAGGACGTTAGGCTGATTGGTCAGACATCTTTTGCAGGAGTGTAAACCTCCTTCCCGGGGTTGGGTATGAAGGCCACTCTATCATCCTTCCATGCCGATGGCACGTGTTTAAGGGCTCTACTTACCCTAAATAATTTCGTCAGAGGAGGGACGACTAAATCCATGCCTTTTTGTCAATGTGCTGGATAAATGCCATCCGCGCCTGGTGATTTAAAAGGACAGGAGGAACCTACGGCCCATTTCACCTTTTTGTAATCAGCGACCTTACTGGCGAAATTCTAGTCGGCCTTGTACACCTCTTGGCCCTAGCCTTCCTCCTCTTCGTCAGTTAGAATTCGTTGAACACCAGTTCCAGTCTGAAGGCAATTTAGTTCTATTTGCCCTATTGCACAACATTCTTGTCTTTTTGCGGAGTTTTTCCAGGAGGGTATTCCACCATTCTGCTCTCTTTCTATACTAAATTGTGCTTGTAGGGCGATTGTTCTTATATGATGTAGTCAGAGCCCTTCGCGGAAAATCTACGGCGTGCTTTAACTCATAAGTGGTACCATAGCTTGTGGGAAATTCCGCAAGCTTCCCTTTAAGTTCCTCTTTATATGAGTCCCAAATTGTATTTCTGGGGTTTCTGATCTTAAAAACCACCGGTTTTCCTAGGGTTAATCGAAACACGATATATTTGTGGTCCGAGAGAGACTCCTCATTGGAGACTATCCAGTCCATACCCTGCTCCTCAGTACACTCGAAAATGAGTCAAATCGAGAACCTCGCTCCTGTATTTAGTCTCTCCCCGTTATATATTCAATGAAATCTCTCCCTCTGTCGTTGATGCTTGTGCTTCCCCAAACCGTATGATGAGAGTTTGCATCACAGCCCAACAGCAGAGGAATTTTCTTGTCATGACAGTGCCGAACTAGAGGCTCCACCTCTCTAGGAGGCGGAGGTCCCACAGCATCGCTAGGGAAATAAGCCGAGGCGATAAACACCTCTAGCCTTTCTCCGCTACTGCGGAGAAACGTCCTGCATGCGGCTCTGTGGCACGTCCAGGTATGAATAGGTCTCTCCAGCGCCATGTGTCGTATAGAGCTTCTGTCGACGAGCTCAGGGTCTTCGGGGATGCCATTAAGTTTTCCTTCAAATAAACCATGGCGCATTTCTCTAACCTCTAATATCGCTAAGTTAAAATTCCCGTCACTTGACGGACTCCTTCGTCATGTTCGTACTTTTAAATGGATGGGAAGGGATAGGATTGGATGGGAAGGGAATGGAATGTTAGTGAGAGGGATGTGTAGACGTGTGTGTAAATGTGTGCCTCTCCATATATTTTATTTACACATTTTACAAAAAAAATGCATGATTGTATAAGTGTGTGATCTCATATGTATGTACAACCATGTAGTGTGTCCATTTTCTTTGTTAAAGCCTGAGGAGGGTCTAAATCCAGGACCGAAACGTTGCTAATAAAATGTTATCCTTCGTTTTGGAATAAGAATGAATAAAAAATACATTATCCGTTAGGAAACGGAGAAAGCAATTATTATTTTTACATGACCAAGTCAAGGTCTCAAAGTGAATTAAGCAAATGAACTTCTTGGAAGTCAAATACGGTCGCTAATCATGATCAACTACTTTATAACGCGTGGCTGAAAAATGCGAAAACTACACCACTACCTCAAACACCAGGAAAGTGGGTATGGAGAAAAACTATACTGCTGAGGAAGAAGAAGAAAAACCTCACCAGTATCGCGCAGTGCCACCCACAATAGGCCTCTCTCGGATGGAGGCCATGGTTCAGTTGGGAGTGGCAATAGGACCAAATCGAGGCGAGGACCAGGCAACGGCGCCGGAAAAACGCGAGAACATCGATTTAAATGGTCGGACCAACTCAGGAGGGATGACCTTACCTGTTACCAAAGGAGCTCACAAACGCAAAGAGGATTCGTGCAGAGGTTAAATGACCGTTGGGTCAATATGCACCCGGAATTGGCTTATAAAACGCTTCAGAATTTAAGAGATCAAGTATCCTGTTTGCGCAAAAACGGATATGAAGCTCTTTATCGGCAAGAAGAAGAGCAACATCCTCCAGTGAACATACCATCTGTTCCAGCAAGACCACCTTTGCAGATAGCCTATAATGCCAACATGAGAAGTAGGAGATCTATCCACCAAAAAGTCTTCCTCAGGATGGAAAAATTATCTGAAGCTAATAATGCTCTGCCCGATTTGCTCCCCGTAGATGTTAATCTGTGGAATCTGAACTGCGTAGTTTAGGAGAAGGCGGTCTCTGCTGAGCGACAATAGAAGTAACGATACTTCAGTACGTCTGAGTAATACTCGCGAGCGTATTGCACAGATTCAGTTTAAAATTGAAACGGCGAGTCGGCGTGCATCAAATATTCAGTGCGTGATTAGCTACATAACATGAAATAAAAAATTCACTCCAAAAGTTAGGGCACTTGCTCGAAACTTAAGGAAAGCAAATGACACGCTGAACAAGTGTTGACTGTTGACCATCAAGCAGCACTGTACGCAAAAAATAAGATCTCTATCAACAGCGAAATAGCGCATTGAACGGCGAGTAAAGTGAATTGAGGAAAATTCCACTTTTTCTAGTCATCCTTCCCGTCTGTTTAATAAAACGTCGCGTGCCGTTAAAAATCCGCCTAGCCGAAAAGAGATTCAAGTTTTCCGGGAGAAAATATATAAAGATACTTATCAGCTGAATGAAGACGTGTCAGATATATCACTCTTTCGTAACTTTTGCCAAAGGCAAAGGTTGCAAGGTCCAGAGAAAGAGTGTCTACTAATTCCTGCTGAAAAAAAAGAAATTAATCGCTAGGACTAAGAACTTTTCAGTACCAGGGCCAGACAAAATCCACCATTTTTGGTGGAAGAAGTTCACTTCTACGCACCAACATCTAGCTCATTTACTACTTTCTTAATCTGAGAACAACCCATCCCGCAGTGGCTAGTGGAAGGACGCACGGTATTGATCCATAAGATCGGAGATTTGTCAAGTCCACAGAAGTACAGGCCCATAGCTTGTTTAAACACCAGCTACAAGCTATTCACTGGCATCCTCAAAGAGAGGATATTAACATCCGTCCAGCCGGTATGGAGTGCAATGATTGAACAACGTGGATGCAAGAGAGGGCTGGTAGGTTGCGGGGAGAACCTGTTAATAGACAGGTGTATTACCCAAGACTCGATCAGGTATCGACGAAATCTGTCCATGACCTGGATTGACTACCGTAAGGCATTCGACAACACCAACCATGAGCTACTTATTATGCTCCTTGAGTGCCTGGAGGTGCATCCAAAACTAGTGAAGTGCAAAAAAGAGCTTATGCTTTTGCGGCGGACAAGATTTGTCATAACATCTGACAAAAGACAAGTGACTAACAGGTACATCACATATAAGAGGGGGGTATTCCAAGGAGACTCTCTAAGTCCGATACTTTTTTTCATCTCCTTGTCGCCTCTATCTATAAGGTTCATGGTAAAAAGCTAATCGTAGGTGGCAGCACCGAGCCGAGTACTAGACCCTCTGTCGATGAGAGACGAAAAAAATATGGTCCTAGATGTACGGTTGCTTATAACTAAATACATGAGGATGAATAATTTTTAAATATATCTTTAGTGCTTATATGCGAAGGTAATTTATACTTTTAGTGGAAATTATACATACAATGAGATATATGGTGAACTATAGTAAACCTAACCTCACTTTTCATGTGACAGTCAAAAAATGATTTATCAAATTTTTACAAATACTATGTGATAAATATTGATAACAAAAGTTTGAAAAATATATTTTGTTATGTTTACAAGGTATAAATCCCACTTTACACTTATTAACAAAATTTCATTTCTTGAAATTGGTATCTCATTGACAGAGGGTCTAGTACTCGGCTCGGTGCTGCCACCTAAGATTAGTTTTACATCCTGAAGCTCATTGTGCTCCGAGCCAAAAGCTCTGGATACCTATGTGGCCTGCCGAACAGAAGAGAATATAAGGTCAACCACCTTTTATACATTCACGAACTTAAACGCTTTGCTTCCTCGAAAGAGGACCTTAACATCCTTGTGGAGGCGGTGAATAGGTACTCTGAAGCGATTGGCATGAGCTTCGGACTGAGCAAGTGTGCCTGCGTTCACCTACACCAAGAAAGACTATAAACTACACCATCGCGTGACGATCAGGATGTTCAACTCATAGGCGGAAATACCATTTAACATCTTGGTAATGGAGAAACATATACATATCTTGAAATACCGCAAGCGGAAACCCAAGATGTACGTGTGTTAAAAACGGCGCTTGTAAAAAGATATCGCCGAATTCTCAGAAAAATGTGGGCTTCCGAATTATCTGGAAAGAATAAGATTCAGGCAACTAATATGCTGGCCGTTCCTTTACTGCTCTACACATTTGGCGCAGTAAAATGGAACGTCGATGAGTTGAAGCGACTTGACCGAAGCACACGCAAGATGATGACAATCCATCGAAGTCACTATCCTAGATCTTCCGTACCTCGAATATACCTACCTCGACATAAAGGGGGTAGAGGCTTGCTAAGCTTGGAGTGCCTTCATCGAAGAACGGTTCTGGCTACAGCCTGTTCAGTTCTGAATAGTGCAGATTCTCTTATGCGACTCGTACGTCAACATAAAGCCAACAATGTTGCGGCGTTTCTATACCGTGCCGCAAATAGGGCCGCAGAGGAGCTTGGTCTCCCATTTGATGCCAGCGACACTACACATGGCCTAGCATCACTAACAGCTTCGGTGCTCAACAGTCGTATACAGGAAGTAGAACGTACGCTTCTACTAAGATAGCATGCTGACAAGCCCCTTCATGGTGAATTCTACGGCATCATAATTAGAGAAGATCTCTCGATGGGTCTGTTCAACATGTATCTCAAGTCTGCTGGATTGAGATCGGAGACTGAGAGATTTGCGTTTGCCTGTCAAGACGGCGTTATATGTTCTCAGTGGATGCTCAAAGTATGCACGTTACGGGTACATAGAGAAACACAATGCAGCTCTAAAAGTGTTGTATTACCATCTTAGGCACTTCTAGGGTGTTGATCTATTGCCCGTCTTGCCATATGCCTAGGGGAAACTCGAGTCCGTTGTGGAGAATGATCAGTGTAAGATCTACTGGAATCTCTCATTCTCCAACACTCAACGTATCAGTGCTACGAAGTCTGATGTTGTCCTCCGAGGTCTGAACACTAAGATCATTTACGTGATTGAATTCTCGGCACTAGCCGATGGTAATATCACGGCAAAGGAGGAAGAACAACAGCGAAGTATCAAGCACTTCTTTTCGAGCTGAGCAGGCTGTACCAAGGCTACAAAGTCCATCTTGTAGTTCTCATAATCGGCTGTCTTGCAGGTATGAAAGCTTCATATCTTAGCCAACTCAACAAGATTCTTGCTTGCCAGCCTGGGGCTCATTCCATCGCAAACCGGTTGCAAAAGGCTGTTCTTCTGGGATCACTTCGTCTGGTCTGTCAACTATGTTTCTCATAACATTCTACAAAGATTGGTAGCTCTAAAAAAGTATCCAGAGGTGAAACCTTCATCACCAACTGTCCCGTCTGCCGCATAAGGTCATCCGTGGCTAGAGACCTGACTCCAAGGAACAGTGTTGAACGATGTCGTCTTGCGTAAATTTCCCGCTCTCGCTTACCTTTTAAGACAGAAAGAGCAGAAGTGGATGACGTTCACGTTCCAGTTGCACCAGGATTGGTTGCTTCAAGGAACCATGATCGTCGCTTCCGGAGCCTACAACTTCTCAATGTAAAAAAAATATGCCCGCTACGCGGGCAACTGTTGGTTCTCGCGCTTCGCGCTCGAGAATGTATTCATCTCGCGCTTCGCACTCGATAATAATGTATTTACCTCGCGCTACGCGCTCAGTCTTCGTATTTTCCACACATTTGTGCACAGACCTTTTAAAATTAAAGGTCAAAGCGTCAACAACTGTAATTTGATGATTGTGAATTCTCTTTTGTTAAAGCTCCTTCGGCTTTAACGAACACATTCTTATCACGTATCTCGTGCTTCGCACTCGATTTTATCCAAAATGTGAACTTTTCTACATTATGTTCAACACTATTATATCTAATGTATATTATATTTATTTCGGTAACTCGTTCTGGTACTCCTTATTCAGATATTGCAAAATGATGTACAATTTTTATTTTTTATGATGATTTTAATATTTTCTCCTTATTTTGCACTAATTTTTATTCTCAGATGCCCTGAAAATGCGCCGAGTTTAAGCGCGCGAATCAAAAACTGTGATTCAAATCCCTCATAAACTACAATCATAAAGTGAAATTAAACATGTTTTTTTGAATTTGACTTTAAAGAGGGTTCTCAAAGCACCTCCGGCCTTGACGATTACATTCTCATTGCCATACTCGCGCTTCGCACTCAACAGTTAGGTTATAAGGACGATTGCTTTTAAAAAATAAAACCATGTAAACAAAATGAAACGGAACACTTTGTTTCCAAATTTGAAAATGCTCTTACTTTTTGAATTTTGATCGAATAATAAAATTTTATGAGGATAATTTCGAAATATATTTCATATCTAGTACAAATTTGGATTGAAATTTTTCAATCTAACAGAAAAATATTTTTTTCTTCTTCTATTTTTTGGAAATTTTCAAAATGTTGAAAAGCATATAACTTGGACAAAAATTTCTAATGCCTTAAACACAAATTTTTTTTTCTTCAAATTTTGAAAATGCTCTAAAATTTTTAATTTTGGTTGGAAATATTTTATTTTATTTTTTTTAAATGTTTTTTTGCGATTGACAAAAAAACTAAGCGTCCTTTCGAAAAATTGTTATTAAACAATTTTGAGCTGTTTTTTGCATGAGCAACTTCAGCCTATTCATTTTTTCCTCATAGCTTTTGTGTCGTATGTCCAAAAATTTAATTTTTTTATTTGTTATGTTGTTTTCACGAATAACACAAAAACTGCGAATCCTATCAAAAAGTAATGTATAACAAATTTGTAGATCTTTTTTAGGTGCACGACTTTTGTATTTTCATCTTTTCTTGTATCTTGCATAGTTTGACAGAAAAATTGAGTTTTTGAGTTTTAATTATTTTTATTGCGATCAAAATTTGAATTTTTGATTTTTCGAAAAAATTCAAAAAGTTCTTATGAAAATCTTGTACGGCTACCAAAAATAAATGCTTTTCTCGTTTTGGCTTTTTTCATATCGTGCGTTGTTCGGCTTAAAATGCTAATTTTCGTTTGTTTTTTTGGATTTTGAAAATGATATAACTCTGATCATTTTGATTTTATCAAAAAATGTCATGAAAATAAATGTTTCGTCTTTTTGCGTACTACTAATAACTGTACATAGAATTTTCAAATCTTGAAAAAAAGTGGTCTCAAAAATTTTCAAAATGGCTCACTTTTTGAATTTTCATCCAAAATATCTGGTTAACGAACTTGACCTTCATTTTTGGACACTTAAAAAGTTTACCAAAGGCTGACTCGATTCAACAAATCCTTCAAAAGTTAGCGTGGCTACAACATTCAGGTAACCATACATACAGACATACAGACATACAGACATACAGACAGACAGACATACAGACAGACAGACATTGACAAAATTTTATGATTTTCGGAATCTGTGAGTGCCGAAACGTAAAGATCCGTTAAAAACCAGAGATCGAAAATTTGGACGATTACATTACAGTCTCATGAATGAGAATGTAAAAATGAAAAAATATAATGATAGTACGAGGTTTAGTGATAGTAGTAGTAGTGAGAGTTACAGCAGTGACAGTAGTTATAGAGGGGGTGGGGGGAATCACTTTCAAATTATGACCATTGTTATTTCTGTGACCAGTTTTGGAACATTTCCAAAGAATATAAATTAGCTATGCTTAATAGAAATTGGATAACGCCTCTTTTATCTACACGAAGGAACAAGGTTTTTAAGTTTGATGTTATATTGACTCGAACACATTTGACAAAATGTTTGTAAATTTAAAATAAAGTTAGAGTTTAACTAACCGTTCTTGTATCGATGCACCGCCTGTCGTTAGTTTTTCAGACGAAAAGTGCGGGTGATTTGAAATCAATAATAAATACTACCAATAATAATACAAATAAACACACCCATGCAGTTTCTCAGCGCGTAGGGCGAGAGACGGTTGCGACTCTCGCCTCGGAAGGGCCGAGTGCGCGAATACTCTGTCGAGTACATATATTTGGCAATATTGCGGAAACGATTCAGGCGAGTGGATATAGGTCAGTTACACCAGCCCCCCCTACTCTTAATTTTCGGGTTTTTTATAGCCCAATGAATTGCGCCGCAAATGCACTGATATGCGCCACCAATAAAAAATTTTGCACCACAAAACTCTAGGAGTTATAGCAGGTGTTGCGTGGGGGGGGGGC
>CAKNWT010326381.1:0-10994 GCA_932066315.1 Andricus coriarius | reverse complement strand
ATAAATTTTTACTCAAATAGTTAAATTTGCAAATAAATGGATTAGTTTTCGATCAAAAAGACAACATTTTGGCAAAATTCTTGATTGTTCACCCAAATAGTTAAAGTTTCAACTAATAGAGATGAATTTTCAGCCGAAAAAAAAAAACGAAAATTGCAATCAAATCGGTAAAGTTTTTTCCCAAAAATACAGATTTCCAACAAAAACAGTTAAATAATTAAATAATTATATTTAGAACCCAATAATAAAATTTGTCACGAAAAAAGATTAATCATAAACCAAAAATTGAATGGTTGACTTTTCAACCGAAAGGAATGAACTTCTAACCAAAAAAATTTGGATCTTCTTATTGTATTTGATTAATTCAATTCGAATTTAAGTGTAAAAATGTAGAAAGAGAATTTCATAAAAACACCTTCCGTGATTTTTGGATGAGCTCCTTATTTATTTATTCATTTATTATCATTTCATTAATATTACATTGCATATTAATACTAGTGTTACTTGGTTCTACTTACATTATTAGGTAAATTACAAGTAATGCTGTTAAAATTGTCAATAAAGTAACAAACATTTTTTTGATAAATATTTATAATTTATTGGTTAAAAAGGATAAAATATAACAGGTAGAATTTCCAGGTCAATTTTGGAGTATTCCTCAAATACGTTAAGTTTCATTTTTAAAAAACAATTATGCAATAATGGTATATACTCCGTTTTTTTTTCTTGTTCTGATCAATATCCGTAGTTTCGTAATTTACGAGGAAAAAATATAATAGGTACAATTTACAGTTCAATTTTCGAGTATGTTTTATGTATGCTCACTATGCACGTGCCCCTAGTTGAAATTCCATTTGACGAGTCAATCCCATCAGTCTGATAATTTTTTTTATTTTTTAAATACTATACTTCCAAGTTTCATTTCCACTTGGACATTTATTTACCCTGATCTGAAAAAGAGTTTCAAATTCATTTCATTAAGTGTCTTGACATAACTATTTACTTCCAATATATCCTTGGGAACGTTTCTGTATTTGCTGCAGCGCTGAGGAAAGTTGGATTGAAAGTGTTTGAATGGACCATAAACGTGGGAGACCAACTATACAGTCTGAAGTGGAGGATTCAGATTTTGATACATATATAACCAAGAAAACGACAAATACGATTTGAGCGAAAGGACTGAAAGAATTTCCATCGTTGGCGTCTGCAGTCGTTTGACGGATATATGTAACTTTTCGATTTGGCGAGTGACACAATGACTCGCGTGTATAAATACGTGGGTTGTGGAAAAGGAAAGAGGGTACCATCTATAAACTTGATTCGAGAGGGCTTTACGAAACCAACAAATGTCAACAAATCGTAATTTTGCCTTTCCAAGACGAACCCTCCGCATTTCCCTATCTCTGTCTTGCTTGTTCATCTTTTTCCTGACCGGGAAATGTCAATTTCGTTCGAAGGATATTGGATTCTATGAATGCAGACTCGTCTTGCGGCAAGAATTATGAGGTGCTCAACTACCTGTTCTCCGTCGATACTTTTATCTTGAAACTTGAACTTTTATTACCACAATTTTTACAATGCAAATTTTCCCTGCGCCTTGGGTGCTTGACAAATGTGTCAGTTTAGTGCTATTCTAGACCGTAAAAAAGCATTTCTTCAAAACTACGTTTCACTTGAAAATGGGGTAGTAACTTGTAAAGTTTAGCATGTAAAATATACCCAAGTTTTCGAGAAATATGGGCAATAAAAGCAATGTGGATTCTGTTTTGGAATTCCAAATAAACTTGTTTACAGATGCAGCTTAGTGTGTGACTTAATCTACAACGAAGAGTAATGCAAGGCAAATGTTTAGCGGTTGAATGGCATGACAGTTGAGCGAGTCTTCATGGTGGAGTCTTGCAATTCTCTTAGACAAACGGCATTCAGAGTTTAATTCAAAGCTTTATAACAACATGCTGGAACTAACATATCTCTCATAGTCAACCTAGTGCAAACTTAATTAACTAACTAATTATTTAACACAAACAAAGTGTATTTTCTGGCTTCCGACGAATCTTCATAAACAATTGATGTACGTGTTAAGCAAAGGTATTGAACGATCCTTTCTCTAATGACAACAATAAATTAGTCAAAGTAGGTGCCTCCTCTGAAAAATAGGGTTTCATATTCTATTAAGACGTTAATTGAGTCGTTCAAAGCTCCCCCTCCCATACTTTACAAATGATTTCCTTTACTTCCCCTCTCTAATCTCCCCTCACTTCCCATACTTCCCGTACCCTTACTTGCCATTGTTCCCCTCCCATAATTTCCCTTCACTTTCCTTACTCACCTAATCTCCCACCACTCATTTCTTCTTACTTCTCCTACATCTCCTTCCCTTATTTCCCCGCGACTCATTTTCCCTCACTTACCCTCCACTCCTCTCACTTCCCCTACTTCCCCGCCCCTCATTTTTCTCAATTTTCCACCCCTCACTTCCCCTACATCCTGACCCCTTATTTTACCTCACTTTTCCTACTTCTCCCCTTATACCCTATCACTTCTCCTACTTCCCCTCCCATAACTATCAGATTCTCAAGATCTTTCAATAAAATTTCCTATATTTCTTTTAACGAAAAATCATTAAGTTTCGACGAATACTCTAACTAAATAAATCTATAGAAAAAGTTTTCTCGAATGTAAAAAAAATTATTTCCAGGTCTAGAGAGATTTATAACCCAATATAGGAAAATTGAAATTTTTCTCCCACACGGAAATGTACAATTTTCTAAAACATTCCATTTTGGTCCTAGAAAGATGTAAAACTCATTCCAGAAGTGTGAGTGAGAACTACGTAAGTCTATAGAAACGCTTTTAGAAAGAAAAGAATATAATTTTCAGAGTTGAATATTAATTTTTTTAAACTAATTTTTATAGCTAAAAATTTAACTGTTCTAGTATAAGATGCGCCATATAAGTTGTAAATGCAATTATTTTTGCTTTCAATCTCAATATTTTTAGTCAAAAATGCAACTGTTTTGTTGAAAATTCTACTATTCAGTTAACAATTAAGTTTTTTGTTGAAAATTCATATTTGTGGTTTTAAAATTCAACTTTTGAAAATGCATTCTTTTTGCCTTGATAATTCAACAATTTGGTTGAATTCCGTTTCTCTCGTGACTGAAGAATAATTCTTGGTTGAAAACTTATTTCTTTTGTTGAAGATTCATTTTTTTCCACTTGGAAATTCATGCCTTTTGGTAGAAATTTCATTGAATATTCAACTATTTGGTTAAAAGTTGAACTTCTTCATTAAAAATTCATTTTTTTGGTTGAAGATTCATCATTTTAGTTTGAAAATTCACCCCTTTGCTTGAAAACTGAACTATTTTTTGAAAAATTAGTTTCTTTTGTTAAAAAAAATAGTTTTAACGGAAAATTTGACTATTCCATTTTTGGCTGAACATTTAACTTTTTTAGTTAAAAATTCAACTATTTGATTGAAAATTCAGCTACTTCCATGCAAGTTAAACTATCTTGTTAAAAATTAGTTTTTTTGATTGAAAAT
Source organism: Andricus coriarius (assembly GCA_932066315.1). NCBI lineage: Eukaryota > Metazoa > Arthropoda > Insecta > Hymenoptera > Cynipidae > Andricus > Andricus coriarius. The sequence goes on along the minus strand of CAKNWT010326381.1, from coordinate 7,447 downwards.
ACATTTCACTAACTGATAATTGAGCTATTCCATTTTTGGTTAAAGTATTAACTACTTGTTGAAAATTCAACGTTTTCTAAAACATTCTCTGTTTGTCTTAAGAAGTTGTAAATCTTCCAGAAGTGGGAGTCAATACTAGGTCCATTTGAAGAAACACAGTTAAAAATAAAAATAAGTAAATTAATTTTCAGAGCCATAGAGATTTATAGGCCTATATGTAGCAAAAAAGGAATTTTTCTCCTTCCCTAAAATAGAAAATTTTGTAAAATATTCTGATCATTTTTATTCGAAGTTGATAATCAGAATGTTATACAGGGGTTTTATATCTCGGGGTTTACTGCGTGCATAAAATTAATAGGTAGTTTCACTGTCGCAGAGATTTCAAATGTGTAATAACAAATCAAATTTCACGGTAGCGAATCGCCGTTAAGTACTAAAAAAAAGTAAAAAATATTCTAAATACACAAACAAGGAAAAATCTGCCATGAACGACGAAATGCGAAAAATAAAAAAAACTTTACCGAGAATTATTATTTATCTGTAACACAAATGATTTTGAACACTAAAAGTGAAATATCTCAGTCAATTTATGAGCTATCTTAATTAAACTTGATGGGACCTAGAACCTACGAAAGTACAAAAATTCTGCGAGTTTGGAAAATTTGATTTTTGAAATGCAGTCCAAAGACAGTTTACACGCTTTCACCGAATTAAATGAAATTTTTTCAGAAAGATGTTATCATATTCTAAAACTCGTTCTAATGTATTTGAAAGACATTGATTTATAATGAAAAATATTAATTTCCATTCGATTTCGATGAAATATTTTAATCATGTATAAATGAATTATAAAAATATAGTAAATAAGGTGTACAATAAAATTGTACCGAAATTTTGGTACAAACAGCTGCAATTATAAATATTCTACTATTCGTACTTGATTTCATTTTTTTATTTCACAAGTTTGATCACCTTGAATATAAATAAATATAATATTATTAATAATGTATTTGGCGGTATTCTTTCACACTTAGTGTTTTTGGTGGATGTAAAATGAAACTGACGTAAAAGTTTTGATGAAGCATTGTTTGCCTATTCTGAAACTAAAATGATTCCAGCAGAGATTTTGCAGATTTTTAATTAACAGCTCTCTATGATTAAAAGAAGGGTTTAAATCATTATTTATGCCGCGGTGACCATTTTCAAGGTAATGGCTTTAAGAGGATATACGAAGAGTAGAACGGATTTAAAAGGGAATCGAGAAAAATGGAATATTGTAAAGTGGACAAGAGGATAAAGATGATATAACAGTGCGATATATGATATTGAATGGGGACAGGAATAGTAATCAGAATACAATAAGTAGAAAAGGTAGAATTTCCTGCAGCTTCACGAGCGCCCGAAATTAAATTTGTAAGAGATATGTAGGGTAAAAGAGACCATTAGGGACTGGTAAAATTTGTAGACTTGATTGAAACGTAAATGAGCTTCTTCTCTGAAAGTGCACAAATTAAAAAATTTTAAAGTACGAATCGATGATTCCAGCACATACATTTAAAGTTTTAATAGAATTTTCTTTAAAAAGTGCAGATAGTACATACATATTTTATTTACGAACCCATATAAAGGCGGTTCGAGAAAAGCAATTTTTTTCAGATCGAGATTATACCATACAGAAAAGATGTCTTTTGGGATATGAAGTAATCGACTATTAAATTTTTTTGTCAATATTATAGGCAAGAAAAAAACGGCCATAGCAGTAAAAAGATAAGTTTTTCTATTTTTCATTTCAATTTTCAAATCCTATTCAAAAAAAAAAGATTTACTTAAAGGTGGCAGATCAAGAAAAATTGCACCTTTTCTGCTGCTTGATTTTGTTTTGTATAACTCACCGTTTTGGAGACGAATGAAAAATAAAAAAATGGATCTATTTTCGAATATTTCTTTAATATTATTTATGGGAATTTTAATAATTTGAAGAAAGTTTGCGAATTTTTAGAAAGATGGCCCTGCAATCGTACAGCTAATAAATAAGTTGATAATTTTGAAAATCACTTTCGTACTTCGAGCCTAACACTCATTCCTGTACTTTCCTCTTTTCCCATTATTTAAAGAAATCTTTTTTCCCTGGTTTTCAAGACATTTCCCCTTTTTCCTCTTTTTCTGTGTTTTTTTTCGCTTAAAAGTACACTAAATTAATAGAACCTAATAAGAAAATTCAACCATTTTTTATTAAAATTATCCATTTTGGTTGAAAAGTCTACTACTATATTTTTGATTCGGTTCGAACTTTTGGTTGAAAATTGATCTTTTTTAGTTGAAAATTCAGCTCTGGTGAAAAATGTAACTATTTTGTTAGAATTTCGTTTTTTTCTTTCTTGCGAATTAATTTTTTTAATTGAAAACATAGCTGTTCCATTTTTGTTGAAAAATGATCTTTTCTTGTTGAAAATTTACGTCATTCGTTCAAAATTGGTCTTTTTGGTTGAAAATACATCCTTCTTGATTAAAAATGCAACTCTTTGGTTAAAAATTGATCTGTTCTGGTTCAGGATTCGACTATTTTGTAAAAAATGCATAACTTTTTATTGAAATCGACTGTTTGAGATTTGAAATTAAAATCTTCTTTGGTTGAAATATCAACTATCATATCTTTCCTTGAGAATTCATATTTTTTGGTCGGAAATTCAGCCGTTTTGATGAAAATTCTTGCTTTTGGATTCAAAATTGATCTTTTACTGTAGAAAAATCATCTTTCTTGGTTGAAAATTAACTTTTTTGTTGAAAATTCAACTATTTGGTTCAAAATGGAACATTGCTGATTGAATTTTAATATTATTTGTTTTTAAATTCGATCATTTGGTTGAAAATGGATCTTTGTAGGTTGAAAATTTAACTATTTTGTTAAAGTTATATTTTTTGATCGAAAATTAAACTGTTTTGTTAAAAATTTGTCCTTTTGAATTGAAAATTAATCTTTTAAGTTCGTCTCATTTGCTTCAAAATGAATATTTTTTTTAAATTCATCTTTTTGGTTAGAAAATCATTTTTGGTACAAAATTAAAGTATTATCCACATAATTTTATTTGAAGGAATTTATTCCCCTTATTTTCGTAAAAAATCACCCTATTTCCCCTGTCTTTAGAGCAAGTTGTGACAACTTTCCTATGTGGTATCATATTTCATCTATAAATAGCTATTTTTACCCGCCCTCGCCCGTATTCCTTGATTCGAAATGATTTTTTTCTCAGTGCAAATAATTACTCATCGGATATAGATAAAGCCCTTGAAGTGTTAGGTCTTTATCTGGGTACATTGGTTCGGCATGCAAAATGCATGAAAGTCTTGTATACACTAGACGGCAGTCTTGTACCGAGGGTCCTGAATGCGGGAATTAAAACGCAATTTCCTGTACAAAGGGGACAGTTTATGCCAAGCCCTCTTTTCGCCCTTTTCTTTTCCCAGTTTCATCCTCTGGTAGCCCTCTGGCGTCTGCTTAATGAAGCTTTCTCGCGGGGGTTCTTTTTGTTTACACGAATTCTCTCTTCTCTCTTTCTCTCTTTTTCCGACTTTATCACTCACCCTTTCTTGCCTTTTAGCCAGCAGCGCGTTGTCCTTACACATCGTTTGCAAGCAGCGCGTTGTTCGACCGCGGTTTAGTTTTATGTGTTTGAATCTGTGTTGCTCTTCCCACCTCTGTTGTAGTTCTTGTTCTTCTATTACGTGCACGGCTTTTTCGTCGTTTCGCGTGTTACTTCTCCAATTAAGAACCGCATTTCAGAAAAGCGCCTTTGTTACAGTCTCTTTAAATTCTGATTTCGTAAAACGCTCTCTTCACTTTTCAGAGCTTTCAGATGCTCTTTCTTTGTTTTGAGGAAGTGCCTTCAAAGAAGTGTAGCTGAAAGTGCTTCATTAAAGGTAATCTGGCGGGCGGCTAATTTTGCTTTAACTTGTTCCGCAAAGGGAAATATAATACTAAGGGTCCTTTCATACTTACACTGTATAAATAAGTAAAACAAAATATTTTCAATCTTCAAGTATGGGCGTGATTTCATTTTTGCACTACATGTACCTGAGGTCTCACAGCCTGTTGTATACAGGGTGTCCCAGTACTCAAGGTACATTTTTATATTTTTGAATTCTTCATAAAAAATAAAGTTGAAAATAATAAATAAAAATTTGTTGTTAAGTTATTAATTAAAGAATAATTAACAATTAAAGATTAACCAATCGGAAGCATGAGTTAGATTAACGACAGTCCATGTGTCACTGATGAGCGTGTGTGCGCGAAAGAGTAATTTTCAATTTGCAGGAGGTCGTGAATATCAATGGTGCAACTTCATACGTCAACTGAGAGACGAGATTCTTATAAAATATCTTTTCCTTTAGAATACACGTTCAATTATTTCAATTTCCTTCAATTATTTCTAATTCTGTAGAATTTCAACGAATTATTAGAATTCGCATGTGCTCCTTTGAATTCTTTTGAAGTTTTTTGCAATTCTCTTGAAACCCTTAAAGTACACCTTAAATTATTTTGAATTTCTCAAAGTCTTTTGTATTCTCTGAATTTCAAATTCTCTTAAATCTTTTGAATTCTTTTGTATTCTCTAAATTAATTTGAAATTCTATAATTTTTTTTTAATTCTGTGAATGCTTTTGAAGTTTGTTTATTCTTTCGCATTCTGTGAATTCTTCTGAATTCTCTAAATTCTCCTTATTCCTTTGAATTCTTTTGAATTCTGCGACTATTTTCTGAATTCTTCCGAATTCTCTGAATTTTTCTCAATCGTCTGAATTGTTTTTAATTCTCTGAGCTCCTTTAACTTCTCTGAAACCTTTTGAATTCTTTTGTATTCTCTAAATTCTTTTGAAATGCTCTGATTTTTTTGAATTTTGAGAATTCTTTTGAAGTTTGTGAATTCATTCGCACTCTGTGATCTCTTCCGAATTTTCTCAATTCTTCCTAATTCCTTGAATTCTTCTTAATTCTATGAATTCTTCCACTATTCTTTGAGTTCTTCCGAATTCTCTGAATTATTCCAAATTTTCTGAATTCTTCCAAATTCTTTGAATTCTCTGATTCATCCTGAATTCTCTGAATTGTTTTACAATTTTCTGACCTCTCATAACTGTTTGATTTTGTTAAATTCACGACATCACTGAATTTTTTTAATGTTTTTTAATTATCTTGAAAGCATTAGAATACCTGTTAAATTATTTTAACTTTATTTGAATATTTTTAATCCTGTAGAATTCAAAAGAATTCTTCAAAATAATTTTCTTTTAATTCTCTTGAAATCTTTACTCTACACCATGAATTGTTCGAACTTTCTCCAAGTCTTTTGTATTCCTTGAACTCTTCTGAATTATTCTAAATTTTCTTATAAATTTTGAAATGTCAGAATAAGTTCCGATTCTCTGAAATATTCAGAATTCTATGAATTATTTTGTATTGCCTTTTTTTTAATTATCTGAATTCTTTTGAAATTTTCTGATTATTTGAACTGTTCTGATTTTTTTTAATTCACACGAGACCATTGAATTCATTTAATGATTTTTAATTATCTTTAAATTATTAGAATACATTTCAAGTTACCTTGAACTCCTTCAGATCTTTTGAATTTTCTGAATTCTCTTAAAATCTTTAGAATACACGTAGAATTATTTTCCCTTCCATCGAGTATGTTATATTCTGTGGAATTCAAACGAATTGCTAGAATACACATATACTCCTTCGACTTCTTTTGAAGCTATCTTGAACTCTCTTAAAACCTTTAAAAAACACCATTAATTATTTTGAATTTCTGCAGTTATTTCGTATTATCTGAATTCTGCTGAATTCTTTTGAATTCTCTGAAATATTTTGTATTCGAATTGTCTGCTGAATTCTTTTTCAGTTTTCTGAATTCTCTCGATATCTTTAGAATACGCATTGAATTATTTTGAATTCCTTCAACTGTTTTGAATTCTGTGGAATTCTTCAGGATTCAAAATATTCGAAGAAAGTTAAAGTAATTCAACGTGTATTCTAAAGATTTCAAGTGAATTGAAAATATTCAAAAGAAAGAGTTGAAACTAACTCAAGGTGTATTCTAATGATTTAAGGATAATTAAAAAACATTTTTAAAACATTCAGTGATATCGTGAGAATTCGACGAATTCAGAGATGTTTAAAGAGTTCATAAAATTTCGAAACAATTCAGAGAATTCAGAAGAATTTAAAGAACTTATAAGAAATCAGAGGATTCCGAAGAATTCACAGATTTCAAAAGAATTCACCGATTTCAAAATAAATTTAGACAATTAAAAAAAAAATTTAGATAATACAAAAGAATTCATAGAATTTAAAATATGTCACAGAATTCCAAAAATAATTCAGACAATTAAAAAATGCAGTGATATCGTGATTTCAACAAATTCAAAACCACTTAGAGAGTTTAAACAATTTAAAAAAAATTCAGAGAATTCAAAGAATTTGGAAGAACTCAGAGAATTCGCAAGAATTCAGAGAATAGCGGAAGAATTCATTCGGGTTTCAAAAGAATTCAGAGAATACAAAAGAATTCAAAAGATTTCAGAGAATAGCGGAAGAATTCAGAGAATTCAAAGGACCACAAGTGAAGTCTAAGAATTCGTTTGAATTCTACAGATATACCTATAAATACTCAAAAGAAGTAAAATGATTTAACGTCTATTCTAAAGGAAAAGATTTTTTCTAAGAATCTCGTCTCTCAGTTGCCGTGTGAAGTAGCACCATCGATATTCACAACCTCCTGCAAATTTAAAATTACTCTTTTGCGCACACACCCTCAACAGTAACACATGGACTGTCGTCCATCTAACGCATGCTTCCAATTGGTTAATTTTTAATTGTTAATTACTCATTAATTATTTACTTTATCACAAATTTTCAATATTATTTTCAACTCCATTTTTGATGAAGAATTCAAAAATATAAAAATGTACCTTGAGTAGTGGGACACCCTGTATATTTATATCTAATTAAATAAGTCAAGGAGTTTTTGTTATCTAGCTTGTACACGTATATAAAGGGACATTTGAATTAGTAAGACATTAATAAACTTTATCAAATTTTATTATTAATGATCTTTTATACCAGTGGGGCGAGGGACCCACATACGTTACACGTAGTGCGGTCTGAGAGTCCGCACGTCCATACGTCCATACTAATTTGTCAGTTTTGCTCTAATGAGGGATAATCGGGATGTACAATTTTTCTGTGCTGGTTGCATTCCGTACTCTGTGGTACCCGCATCAAGCTCAATGTTGTTTGTATGTAATATCTTGCGTGTTAAATACCTTGAAACAAATGGAAAAAGAAATATAAAATTGTGATGATGCCGTGGTCGTGCGGTCTGACGGACCTTTTATGAGCTTTCTTAAATGTTAAAAGCATGTTTTTAAAGTAATAATTTGATAAAAC
>CAKNWT010326379.1:0-20919 GCA_932066315.1 Andricus coriarius | reverse complement strand
ATCGAATTCGGGGCAATTTTTCGAAATCTGTAAAATTTGCAGAAATTCATGGAAATGGATAGTAATTCACCGGTAGCTTTTATTAAAAGTACTGCTGGGCGCATATGCGTTTGTTTGCATGTTTTTCTGCAAGTTGGTATGAAGGTGTTTTTAGTGTCTCTGATTTCGACTTTGGCATCGAAAGTTACAACTTCATAATGATGGATCCAATAACGCGGATATTTGTTTTTAAAAATCCTAAAACTTGAAACACTATAAATTTTAATACAAAATTTCGGGAAATAAAGTGTGTTTTTAATAATTTTTTTTCTAAATCAGAAAATAAATGTATTGTCTCTTTCAAGTTATTTTTATCTATGCATGAGCAAAAATCGTATATTTGATACCATTTTAATCGACAATACGATGTCAAAATAACATAATACTCTAAAGATTAAATTTGCACCAATAGCAAATTTTTGCGATTCTTTAAAACAATTCTTGAATAAAAATCCCTATATTATATTTTACAGATATACCTACACAACAACCAGGTAGTTTAGAAGACCTAAAAAGGCAAAGCGAAATGATGTGTAAGTATATAATAATTGTTTGAACTAAGAAAAAACAGCTGTGATTCAGAAAAAAATCAGAATCATTGGCCCTTGAAGACCTTTGAAACAAGTTTCGAATTTTAACTTAAAGAATACATATTCCTATCGAAAATTATTTTGACATTTCTTCTCTGGATAAAATGTAGCTTTTTCTGTTTTTAAAGTAAATCTAGAGACACTGCTGAATTTCTCTAAATTTTAGAAATTCATAAAAATTTACAAAATTTGTGGAAATTTATTTAAATTTGTAAAATTTTCAGAAACGTATGCAGTAGCTCAGGCTATAATTTTTCAAATTTATCGTAATTTATATATAAAATTTGTGGAAATTTGTTAAATTTAAGATTTCTGAAGTAATTTACCTTTACAGCATGTAAATCGACAATACGATATCAAAATAACATGATACTCTAAAGGTATATAATGCAGGATGTCTAAATTCTCAAAATATATTTACTTCATTGAAATTTGGTACCTTGGCAAATTTTTGGGATTCGTTCAAACAATTCTTGTATAAAAATCCCTGTACTATATTTTACAGATACACCTAGACCACAGCGAGGCACTTTAGAAAAGCTGAAAAAGGAAAGAAAGCTGATGTGTAAGTATATAATAATTGTTTGAACTAAGAAAAAGCTGCTGTGATTTGGAAAAAAATCAAAATCGTTGGCCCTTGAAGACCTTTGAAACAAGTTTCGAATTTTAACTTAAAAAATACATTGGGAACTGGAAAAAAATGATAAAAATATGCTATTTCGAAATGACAAGTAATTTGTAACAAATCAAATTAATCCAGCTTCCACTATTGGTCAATCTAACGAGGTAGGAAAAGGTACGTAATCTTGATTTTAAACACACGTTTACTCGCTATGTATTACAACACGGTGCACTATAATGACATTTTGATTGAAAAATGTTACTTCCGAAAATTTAACAAAAAAATCAACTTCATTGTTAAATAAAAAAAGTAAAAATAATTTTAAAAACATCGCCTGTCATGAATCTCTTAAAATGTAAGAAACTTTTATTAAACAAAAAAAAAACGTCATCACCTGACGAAAATTGTAAATTAAAAATTGATCATACTATTCACGATTTTTCAACGCGAGAAGGTTTTTTAAAAAATTTAACTGCATAACCAAGCGCCAAGCCAATACCCGCGACGGAACTTGTAACTTACAAGCTCGTTCAGAATAATCTGATTTGGTGTTTTCTCGATTGCTGACGTCTCAGCGAAGTAATGTGGCATTTAGTCCTCTAGAGAACTAAGTAATGTTATGCGCTTCCCCAATCTACCCCTTTTCCCTGTAACTGCGCATCGTAACTCAGATACTTCTCAACGAGCGTGATGGTTATTTCCGGCCTGCGGTGATTGAGGAAAGCATTGTATTGCAACAAGCGGGGACTTAAATTAAGCGTCTCCGAACGTAAATAGTTGGGGCAATATTGCATCTTTCGTGGTGTATCTTTTAAGCCAAAACACGCAACTGGAGCACTGTTAGAAATCGGAAAAAAATCTTCGCGTTCCGTTTTCGAGATATCGAGCTTTTCATTTTCGAAAAATTTTTATTTTCTTCTATGTTTTTGAAATTCAAAACAATCCCCATTGGGGGGCATTTATGACATGCAGAAACCTCGGCCCCTTTTCAATGGTTTTTAGTGGGAGACGTATGGTTAGGGGAAAGGGGGCGGCGGATTGTGAATACGTTGGAAAAGGGGTAGAAGTGCCTTTGAATTTGAATCGATCCCGACTGGGGGCATTTATGACTCGTAGGTACCCCCGACCTCTTTCCAACGGTTTTTGTAGGTGGTGCCAATGAGTTGAAAAAATGTTAATACAAATTTCTATATTATATTTTACAGATGGACATGATGGAAACGTCGGCCAAAGTGCACCAAGAGGCCAAGGTATAGTATAGTAGTATGTAGTAGTAGTAGTAATACATTTTTCCATTAGTTGAATTATTAGTCCAAGCCTATTAGTACATTATAATTTGTTTAAACTAAGAAAAAAAAGTTATTCTTAACTCTTATATGGGAAATTGGAACGCGCATTTTTTTCTGTGAACAAAAATTTGGTAGCTTTTCTCGTTTTCAATGCAAACCCGAAAAAAGCATTTAAAAAGGCATGTACAGGAAACCTTCTATATGATACTTTAAGACTACTGGAATAAGTAATATATCAACCTTTTGGTTTAAATAAAATTTGGTAATTTTTTACCTGACACATTGCTCGCGGGGAGTGTAGCAAATTTTGAACTAAAAAAAACTTCTGGCGGAAAATTTGTTAAAAATATTATAGGTAAGTTTCTTGAGCAAAAAATAATTCAAAATGAATCATTATTAAGAAATAATAAACGTTTCATTTCGGCTGCGCGACCCGTTATTCGCAGGTATGTAGCAACTATACGCATTCGTGCTAAAAACGAAGTACTATGATTGATCGGAATTTAATTAACTAGAGTTTTAAGTGTAAATTATATTTCTTTTGAATCATTTTTGATTCATAAGGCATATAGGGTTAAAAGAAGGAGTAGAAGAAAGAAGCTACATACAAAATATGACGAGTACGTAGTGCATTGATTTGTTTGACCTTGATGATTGTATACATACCGATGCATCTTAAGTTTTTGTTCAATTACAGAGCAATGGAAACTCATCCTTTACATATTAATTCAGATTTGTATTCATTATTATTTTATTTGTTTCTATTTTGTTTCTTTCATTTTTTTCAACCTGACTAGTTCAGAGGTAAGGGAAGCGGAGAGAGGAGTGATAAGGACTGACGTCACACTTGAAAGGAAGTCATTTTCACAAGTCGCATTCATTTTATCTCGTATATTTAACAAAAGGAAAATCAAAAGAAATTAATTGATAAACAAACCGACTGCATCGTCGAAATTTTCGAATAAACAAGAGAAACTAGTACCACCATCATCGCACGAATGACCCCGCGATACTTAAACATTGTCCAGCCATGCTTACCCGATTCTAACGGTCCTCATGACTCATTACACTAACTGTTCAGGATCAGCCTCACTATTTGTGATTCCCGATTTCGAGTTGAAATTAAAATAATTAGTCCGAGACAATAATCCGATGTTGAATTCTGGTTGGTAATCTACCGGCCATTTTGCGAGACCACGTTGTCGAATTTTGAATATCCGAATCACTGACGCTATGCCGCAACAGTCGCGCGAATGCTAGATCGAGTTAAGAAATTTCGAAACCTACTTAACGCCGGCCGTTTTGCGAGTTAGGTATTTCGGCAAAATTAACAAAGCCTCACCGGTCAGCCATTGCTGACGACTCTTAACTTTGGCACTTAGAGCCCACTCGCGTACACATTAGCGATTGCAAAAGAGAAATGAGTACAATTTAATATGCAAGAAATCCCGAGAGCGAAGAATCAAAGATGATTAACCACACCTGTGATAACCCTTGGTCCCCGTAGGGAACCACGTCCCAGTGGCATTTTTGAACAAACAAATCCACGTATGCGTTGAACTAAGAATGTTTCTCCAAAGAGGCTCATCCCCACGGACTCGCAAGTACGCGTTCTGTCATGCGCAGATGACCGATCACGCCGATAGAGAAAAAATTCGTTCACAACGGGCGGCAAGCAATCGTTACGTCACGCGTAGATGACCGATGCCGCAAAGAGAGAGACATCACGACCGAGAGTGAGTGAGAGAAATTATTTTTTCAATGAACAGCGCGAGGCGGCGCGCAGAAGAACCAGATCGACCGCGATGTCGGCTACACTCTAGTCTATGGCCTGTCGCATGGCCGCGCGCTCAATCACGTGCCGGTTTGATTACATCGCAGCGCTGGCACCTGAAGGTCGTCTCCCTGGTTGCTCTTGAGCGCACGGGACTCACTTTCATGCGCGCAACTAGGGTCCACTTCTTCGCTGTCGAAGTGTCGTGTGTAAGTGTGTTGAATCAGTCACTGACCTCTGGTTCCTTGTGTAAAATTGATGGAAATTCCTCTTCAGATGTTATATCTTCTTTCATCTCCAGTGTGTTCGAGACCTTGTATGCCTTTCTCCTAAAAGTCTCTACCTCGTTGGGCTTTGGTGCATTTTTAACAAAAACAGAAAGATCGCTGAAGAGATACGATGGGTCAGTGAGAAACTGTTGATTTTCTCTGATCCATCTCTCCCTCATCTTTATTCTCCTTCTTGCGACAGATGACACCCGTATATTGTCAACAATATTCTGCTTGATTTTCAGCAGCTTTGACTTGTTCAGTGTGTGGTTGTAGGTCGCATGCTGTCTTGCCCATTCAATCTTCTTATTCGTGTTATTCTTATTCTTCTTTGATTTATCGTAGGGTTTTGCCCTCGATTTGAATCAGCCAAAGCTCTCGCAGCACAATAAACTGAACAATTGATGGGTCAGACAACGGACTCCTTTGAGACATCCTCACGAAGGGAGGCATCAATGTCAGCTAGATCTTGCGGCTCAGGAGGAACCTGCATATCAATGGTCCTCCTTGTTCTGAAATCGCGATCATCTCAAAGAAGGTGCCTGCTTTCTGCGGCTGGTCTTAATGTCGCTTCCTCATCTTCGTCTGCAGCTTGATCAAGCAGCGGTTGGAGAAGCGTTCTGTATACATATCCATTTTCTAAGCGGTAGGCACTTTGATTTCGCAATGACTGATGCGAAACGTACTAAATCTTTGGGTGCTTCTGGCACAATAGTGTGCATACGCGCCATAAAGTCTCCGTAACCAGGGATAATGCTGGCATCGTAGCAGTCTAGCACGTCATCCATGAGTTATTTCCTCCACTCAATGTGAGCGATTCGCCGGTTTGTCGTCGTGTTTCCATCTAAATCATTTTTAGAACCACAAACTCTAGGGGGATCGGCATCTAAAACTTTTTGTTGGTTTGGTGGTGTCATTGTTGTTACCACGAGCAGCTAGGGAAAGGGTTCGTCCATCCTTGTAGAGCCCCGCATGCAAGGATAAGGCTGCATACTCTGAGAGGGTGTCCGGTATTGCAGATTCACCCTTTATGACACCTCACAGAGGTTCCGTTCAGCTTTTGGCACTGTTGTACGCCTCCGCCTAGGGGTTATTCCTTCGGAACCATCCCTGGACAATTGTCCGCGACTGCTTCACACTTATTGTAATCATATTCAGCAGAAAATCTTGGTACAGCGATCTTATAAACTTGTTTTCAACTTTTCAGTTAGAGCGAGGGACTAGTCAATTTAATTTGATAAAAATAATTGTTTAAATAATTGATTATCATTTATAACAATATTATCTCACAATAATGCTAGAAAGTTTGAAGTTTTTTTCTAAAATTTGTCACTTTTGACCCACTTTGCAATTAGAGTGAGCTAATAATCAATTCAGGTTCATAAGCATAATTGCTCAAACAATTTATTATTATTTCTAATAATATTCTCTGTGAATAATGTTAGAAACTTGCGGCTTCTTCCAAAATTTTCAACACATTGTCTATTTTATCATCACCTATACAAATGCTATGTAGATATGTTCTTGCCTGAAATTTTCCATTTTTGGTCAACTTTACATCAACTTTTCATCTATTAGAGCGAGGCAATAATTAAAGAAATTTAATAAACATAATTATTTAAACAAATTATTATTGTTTACGACTATACTCTCTCATATTACTGCTAGATAGTTGCGGTTTTGATGAAATTTTTCATTTTCTGTCAACTTTTTACTTAGTGAGATAATAATAAATGCAAATCAAAAAAACCTCATTCTTTAAACAATTTATCATGGTTCTTCTCTTTATTATCTTATCTCTTATTATCTTATTTTACAACGAAGGTTATCGAAGTGTCTCTCACCTGCTTCAATGAAACTTCGCTATGTTTTAGAGGAAAAAAAGACAAGAAGCTTTTATTATCTTTTCTGCTGACAGCAAATTTAAATGTTAGATATTTGCAAAAATAATGTTCTTCTGAAGAAAGTCAAATCCTAAAGTTGACGTGTTTAATGGTTTTTCACAAAAGTAAATTTCAAGAGGGTAAACTACCCCTTATTAGTATTTTTCGAAAAAACGGCAACTTTCTAATTTTATACGAAGAGAAAATTGCCAAAAACAATAATAAATTATTAAGAAAGTTTATTTAATCATCTAATTATCAGTTTAAAAATAGATTTTTCATACATTTTAAATAATTTGCATTTTAAAAACAGCATAAAAATTATAATCTGCGAAAGAAACTGCCCAAACCCAATTTTTCATTCATGGGGATTTTTTGGGACCCTATAAAACAGACTTATGTTTGTCAAGACAAAAGCGTTTTTTTTAATATGGGAAACAGGAGTAAAACTTAGTGGTCTTACATTTTTATTACAAAATAAATGTTTAAATTTAATTTTCAACAGCTGTATTTTCAGCGGTTCAATAATTAACTGTGGAGAACTGAAGAAAATTAAATTATTCATTTATTTCAATTTTGAGCAGTTGAATTTGCAACTGTTTGAAAGGCAATTTTTTTCTTTTTTCAACAGTTGAAGGAGCAACTGTAAAAGTTATTAAAAATTAAAAATCGAAACTTTTTTTATTTCAAATATCCGGAAAACAAATAAGAAATATTCTTCAATTTTCAATAGTTCAAAATTTATTTCTATTTTTAACAACTAAATTTCCAGCAGATGGTAATTACATTTTAAACTGTCTTTAATTTTTTACGGTTGAAAATTGAATTTTTAAATTATTTCAATATTCAACAGCTGAAAATTGAAACGTGCATTTTCAATTTATTTTCATTTTTAACCACTCAAAATTGGAAATTAAATTTTAAACAGTTGAAAATGAAATTTCAAATTACCTTCAAATTTAAATTTCTTAAAACTTTTCGAAACCTTCAAGAAACTTCAAAATTGTATTTCGAAATCTTCAGAACTTTCAAAATTTTTAATAACTGCTGAATACATTTTAAAACGATTCAAATTTTTCCCAAAACTTTGAAAAAATTCTGGAAAATTAAAAAACTTTCCTAGAAATCTTCCAGATTTTCTGTTATCTTGATCTTGAAAAGAAATGTAAATTTTTCAAGAATTTTTTGAATATAATAGGAAGGGAAACTTTTAAATTCGGTGATGGTATGAACTGTCCGGAATTTTAATACTTTGAAAATTTCCTAATTCTTGGAATTTTAAATTGTCGACAATGTTCCTACGTATACAAAATTACCAACCCTTATATAGTATCAATACATATTCCTAGAAACGGTAAATAGCAACACTTAAAAACAGCTAATTACATGTCATAACTTTCTTAGCAATGGTCGATAGCAACCTTTAGAATCGGGGAATAAAATCCCCTAGCAAAGGTTACTTGCAACATTTTGCAACTATCAATGCATCATTCAAGGGATGGTCAATATCAACCCTGAGCAAAGATCAATAACTACTATTAGAAATGACTAATAACATCCATTAGCAAAGGTGAGTGACAAGCCTTAGCGACGGACATCAATAACCCTTAAAAACGATCAAGCCAACTACTTAGGAACAAAGAATAATGAACTCTAGAAGCTGTCAATGACAACCCTGATCAATTACATCCCGTAGCAGCGATTGACAAGACTTAGCAACAGTCAATATATATCTTTCGCAACAGGTAGCACCATCCACTACAAACGGCTAATAACATCCCCTAGCAACGGACAAAAATACCCTTAATATCGGCCAATAACAACACTTAGCAACGGGTAATAACAACCTATACAAATGTTTAGTGATAACCCTTAGAAAAGTGAACTAGCATTCCATAGCAACGGACAATAACATCCTTAGAAACAGTAAAAAAAAACCCTTCGAATCGCCCAGTAAGATCCGTTGGCGAGGTTTAGTAACTACCTTTATCAATAACAACAATTACAAACTGCCAATAACATCCATTAGCAGCGTTCAGTAAGATACTACCTCGCAACGAAAAAAAACGAACTCTAGAAATTTTCGATAACAACAATTAGTAAAGACGGACTAGTCCAGCAAAAACGGAAACGGTAAATTACAACCTCTAGCCACAGCTAATTACAACCTCTAGAAGCAGACAGTAACAAGCATTAACAACAATGAATTTCTGCGATACGACGATTAACAACGTTTCATAAAAAATCTTAGCAAATATGAATACAGCCCTCTAGAAACGTTAAATAAAAACCCTTGTCAACGGCTCATATCATCCCCTAGCGACGGACAAAACACAATCAGAATTCGTTATCAAAAATACTGAGTAACAGTTAATTTAAAACCCTAGCAACTTTTAATGATAACCTCGATCAATACAATTCCCTAGAAACGGCAAAGAACAACACTTAGCAGCGGCTAATATAATCTCCTGGCAACGGAAAATAACAAACGGTCAATCACATCCGCTGTCAACGTTCAATAACAACCTTTAGCAACTATAAAAACAACTCCCTAGAGAAGGTAAAATAAGAACCATTAGCAATTATGAATAACAACCATTAGAAGTGAACACTAACATCCATGGGTAAAGGTTAGTGAAAATTCTCGAAACTGACAAAAAAAATCCTTAGTAACGATTGAAACAACTACCCAGAAACGGTAAATAAGAGCTGATAGAAATGGCTAGTTGCAGGCCCCACCAACATACTTTTCAACGGATAATATCAAACACTAGTAATTTTTAATAATAACCCTTAGCCACGTACATTACAACTCCCAAAAGACGTTTAATAATGACCCTGGGCAGAGACAAAAACAACCCTTGACAACGACAAAGACAACTACCTACCAACAAATCATAACGAATGCTAGAAACCGTCGATAACAAACGTTAGCAATGATCACGAACATCATTTAGCCAAGGCTAACAGCAATTCTAAGCAAAGAGCAAAAAAACGACCTAGAAACGTTACGTAACAATCCATAGCAACGGCTAGTTACAAGCCCCAGTAACGGATCATAACACCCTTGGAAACGGTCAATCACATTCCCTGCCAGCGTTTAATAACAAGCTTTATCAACGGTCAATAAAACCTCCCAGCAACGCATAATAACAAACCTTAAAAATGGTCAATATCAAACTTTAGCAACAGACATTAACAAACCTTAGCAAAGATCAATATAACTTCCTGGAAACGGTAAATAACAATTCTTAAAAGCGATCCATACAACTTACTAGAAATGGTAAATAATAACTTATAGCAGCAGCTAAATACATGCTCTAAGAACGGACAATAACACCCTTATCAGCAGTCAATAACAACACTTAGAAATGGTCGATCACATCCGCGAGCAACCTTTAATATCAAGCCTCAGCAAAAATCAGTACAATTTCCTAGGAACGTTAAATAACAGCACTTAGCAACAGCTTATAACATCTCCTAGAAATGGACAAAAACAGCTTTAGAATCGGCCAATAAAAACACTTAGCAACGGTCGACAGCAATTCCTATCAATTTTTAATCACAAAAATTATCAGCAATCAATATAACTGCTTAGAAACGGCAAATATAAACTCAGAGCAATGGTCATTAAGACTCCCTAGCAACGGACAATAACACCCTTAGCAATAGTCAATCCTAATCCTTAGAATCAATCAATAAAATTCCCTAGAAATGTTTTTAGCCACCTTTAGCAACCATCAGTACAACTTCTAAAAGATGGTAAATAACAACCCTTCAAAAAGATAAATAACAACAATTAGAAACGACTACAAGCACCTATTGGCAACGGACCAAAGACATGCAGGGATGTTTCATCAGACCTGCCGCGTTTTCTGCACTCTGTCGTGGGGTTGAACCACATTTTGTGGATATGTTTCAGGTGGTTGTGCCCTATGAGCAGCTAAACCACTGTCCTTATGTCTTTTCTACGTAAATCCGGAATTTGCCAGTACTGATTCCCAGAACTTATTCCAATCTTTGTACTTTTTCGTAAGAATGACTTGGCCGTTCTTTTACGAATTTACCGAGAGCTCTTAGCTGCCTCACCAGAGCTCTTTGATGCATAGCGTCTACCTTGTAAGACTCATCAACGCTTCCAAAATAGCCTTCTGATTAGGGTAATGAAGTCATTCGCATGTCTCTTGGTACAATACCATTCCTTATTTAGCCTACGAAGGAAGCTAAAAAAAAAAAAAAAAAAAAAAAAAAAAAAAGGATACCACGTGTTTGAGGGAAATGCTTTCCCTAAACAGTTTCTTCAGTGGGAAAACGACGAAATCCATGCCCAAATCCAGTGGCCCAATCCACCTTCTTGATATCAATGAGCTTTGCGGCGAAATTTCAATCGGCTTTCTCACTCCCCTGGCCCCAGCCTTCCTCCTTTTGGTCGTTCTGAGTTCGCTGAAAACTTAGGAAGTGGACTTCCATCTCACAGAAGCTCCTCCTATCTTACTGTTTTAAGATTATAATTTGTTGATTGTATTCATACTGAGCAGCCTTGTAGATGTCCCAGTCTGAAGGCAATTAATTCTGTTTGACCTATTGTGTGTGTTTCACCGTTATCCGCGGCGTGATGTAACTCATATATGGTACTTTAGCATTTGGGGAGTTGCACCATCCTACCATTGACTACCTCTTTATATGTGTCCCAAAGTGTTTCCCTCGGGTGGTCCGAGAGAGCCTCCTCGTCGGAGATTTTCCTGCCCACCATTTTACTCCTCAGTTATATCGAGCGACGAGTCAAATAAAGAACCTCACTCGCTTCAGTCTCTGAGTCTCACCTTAATAACACGGTGAGGTACCTGTATCAGAGCTTAGGAATCAAAATCACATCCAGAGTAGTCCTATGCAATCCGCAGTAATTCAATATAATTCGGAGTAATCGACATCCGCTGAACTGCATTTTTACGACTTGTTTTCCCCTCCACAAAACCTTCGAAATTACGCAAGCAAATTTTGCTTGATCCCCTAGTTTCATATTTTCATACTTTCTCAAGTTAACCTTAATTGTTTAAAAATATTTTGGCCTATTTGGAAAAATATTATTTCAAAAATCACTGTTGTCTAAACTGATCATTTTTTTGCAATAACTTATATCTTTGTTTTATTTTTATAGAATTAAGTGCTTCGGGAAACGAAATCGGTCCATCCGGGAGCGGAGCTGGTCCTTCCGGGAGCGGAGCTGATCCTTCCGGACACGGAGGAGGGCTACCCGGCCCACCTAATTTACCTGAAGACCTACGTCCTTTCCTAACTATTCCAAGTTACAGCCCAGCAACTGGGAGATTTATTTATGAAGGTCTCTCAGTTGGGATTTGGTTCAAGGATAGACGTGAACTGATCGGAGTTGGCCTGGAAGTAGGAAATATAATTCCGAGTATCCATCTACCCAGCCATCACACCATGTTCTTTTCGTCCTTTCTAGAATGTCAATACGATATATTTTTTGTAGTGTACTTACTACATAAAAAAATCATTGTAGGAATTAAGGATGTGGATTATAATGATAAACCACGTACGTATTGCTAAAGCTATCTTTAAATTATTTATAGCTGTTGAAGAATTCCAAATTTATTGACTTTTTCTCAGACAAAAAAAGATCTTTTGAAGCTATGAAATCGTTTAGTCAATTATAAGTTTAATAATAATTTCAAAAAACATCAATTTGAAATTCCGATAGGCTCAGTTCTGTATCCTATTCTACCAGAAGTCGTTATCGATGATTTAGATTTAAATGCAAGTTACACTGATGATTCTGAGAATAATTTCCGGGTTACGATTAGGCATACTGCTTTTATTAGATTATTTACATAGTTTTAGTAAGCATATTCTTCTTTTTCTACGGATAAAGTCATTTCACAAGTGAGCGACGATGCGAGTCTCAGCACATTCTTATCTTGGTATCTTGTGACTGTGATGATACATTTCACTCATTTCAACCAACTCATACACCTTTGTACATTAATCTGGTCTTCTACAAGCACATCCTTGATCAACTTGATGATCAGCTTGAATCTTCTGTGTCAAATGAAGTATAATTCGGTCTTATAAATTGCGATTTATAAGACCATGTGAAGATGTGCACTTCCAGGATTCTGGAACTCTACTTATCACCAGAACCATGAAGTGGCGACTAACAGGAATTGGATGCATTTCAATAAATTGTTGGGTTAAATCATGTCGATGTTATTTAGATCTCCAACTGGTCTTCCGTCTACAATTAAAGAAGTCTTTTGCATATCTTACCAATTAACGTTATTGCAGCTAATGGTCAAAAGATAAGTTGAAAGGCCAACATAATTCATTTGAGCTGTCAGTTTATTCGAAGCCATTTGCACATGGACCTTGCGTAAAATTGATAGTTGTTGTGCTGGAATCTTGTTTCATTGCCCAGCAGTCTAAACTGAAACTAGTCCAATGGATTTATTTTTGTTTCTGTCATTTTCTGGTCCAAGTCATTGATACCATATGGGGATAGACAAAATCAAGCAAACTTTTCTGATTTACGTTCATGAGCTTCATTAACTGTGTCATCCTTTGTTTTACGTACAATCTTATTGACATTACTCAATAATTTCAATTCTCCATCAACATCTGGTTACGTGCAATCAACTCCAGTTATCACGGATATTTCCATAGGGATTGATTGTGCTTGCAATTTCAAACTAAGTTATTTGGCGATTTCTTTCTGCATCAGTATTATTTCATCTTTTTAAACTG
Organism: Andricus coriarius; assembly: GCA_932066315.1. Taxonomy (NCBI): domain Eukaryota; kingdom Metazoa; phylum Arthropoda; class Insecta; order Hymenoptera; family Cynipidae; genus Andricus; species Andricus coriarius. Next base: position 7,691 of record CAKNWT010326379.1, on the reverse strand, counting down.
TTGATCACGTAAAACCTTCTTCTTTTTATAAAGATCAACGTAATTTAGTGTGAATTGTACATTACGTGAAGCGGTTTCTGGTTTGCAAATAGGAACCAGTTCTTCAAGGGTATTGTTTGAGAATACACAAGTCCCACCATCAATTGCTCATGCTGTTTTTGGACCATATAAATGTGATCCAGTAAAGTAATATTTGTCATCATAATGCATGGCTCCTGTAGTCTCGGATACAGCAATCAACGTCCCAGCTTCGTGACCATCGAACATTAGGCTAGGGGCTTCTATCAATGTCATTCTAATATTGTCGTGATTCCAAACATCCTGAGGCTCGTATGAGTCTAGATAAATTATTGATTGGCCGGCCTGCACTATCCGATCGTCGAATGACGTCAATAGGTTCCGTAGTTACTTTAACATGCTCTTGTTCAATTTTCTTCGCAAATTTTAGCATCATTATTAATGACTACGTCGTTGTGTAATGGATTGTTTGCTGTTCTGTAATAACTACATATGCAATGAATATCTTGTGTAAAGCATATGACTTAATGACAAAAACTGTGTTGTCCAAATATTCCACTAAAGATGATGTTCACAAATGGTATGATTCTCGATAGCAGACGCTGTTCAGACTCTGTTAGTTGTTGAAGCACATCAGTAATTGCACCAGAATCAATATTGTTTTAGTAAGCTTTTGGTCGTGGCGTAGTTTTATTACTTGCAATATATTTATTGCATCGATGAAACAATATTAAAGATGGTTTGTTAATCAACTCGTTAAGCAAGTATGCTGCAGATTTTTTGTTAGACTTTCCAGACCGTGACATGGTTTAGATAGTATCTCTTGGTCTATATTTTACTTTTCCTTATTACTGAATGTGTTTATTGCATTATGAAGTACTTCTTCACTAGCAATACGTTTCCTTCTTAGTTCCGCCATATACCGTCCTTTATCTTCTAATTCAGCACATATGCCTTCATAGACATTAAATATTTTGAAATTTTTCGTGACTCAATAAAATCCTTTATATCTTGTAAAGTATATTGAAATACCTTACAATCCTAACTGACACCAATTTAGTAATAATTAAACCTAATTTTCTTAACATTGATATTTACCATCCGTAGATTTCATTTCAATCTTAAAAGAATAGTAAAATTCTCTCCTTCTCAGTGCCTACATTTGCAGTTGTTCCATGTTTAATTTTAAGATTGTCTTGGAATTTGCTGTTTCAATTAAAAACATTTTTTTTCTTTTCACGAAGCAACACCGTCTGTGGGAGAAACTGGGCATGTTATGCATAACGGACAACGAATTGATTATTGGGTAGATCCACATGGAAGGGTGCGCCGTGTTCGGCTTTCACCCAGAAATATACTTCCAAATGGCACTGAGGAACTTGCATACGCAATGGAGCTGGTACCGATGGAAGTCAATGGCCTCAAGTTTCGGGCTTACACGTTACGTAGTGGATACATTACTGGAGTTGTGTTGTAATTCTTCACAGACAGGGCACTTTGGTGTCCGTGGATTATATTATGAAGACTAATAGTTGTATTTAAATAAATACTATTGTACTATTGTAAAACTTGGTAAATATTTTTACTTTAGTACCTTGTCACAAGTTCCAGAGTAAAAATTGGGTTATATTATTGTAAGCGAGATTGAAAAAATATCATGTAACCGAAAAATCGCTGAGCAGATGTCCACACATGCTGCGGCAAATTTTGTCTTCGAAAAGATTTTTGAGGTTACGTCGATACATAAACAGTCGTCGTTTGACAACTAGGAATACCTTCTTGGGTCCTGATAGGATGTCGAGTTCAAGAAAAAATATCTCACTATGCATCCTGTAAGTTTTGAATGTAAGCATCAAGAACTCTATCCGCAAATAAAAAAATTTCAAGAAAACCTTGCGTATTTTTATTGATATCCATCGACGTAACTCACAATAACTTTAATCTTTCTCAATAAAAGTTACTGAATAAGAGATAAACATTTGTATCAGAGCGACAGAAAATGATTTTCCAAAGGATTCGTCAATTCATTTTAGTTTAAAACTTTGATAACACTTTTTGTGTTGTTTTCCAACGACGTAACATCCATCGACGTGGCCTTACTTTCTGTTTGTCAGGACTGGGTGATAAATAATTGAACCCTTCCAAAAAAACTTTTCAGCAAATTGATGAAAAGAAAGTTTTTCGAATAAATAATTTGTTTATATTCTCATCCTATAATGAGAAGGTATTAGATTTGTGCAAAATTTACTCCCCCCCCCCGCGTTTTTTGTCAAATGCCCAAGTTTTGAGATCTGCTGAAACCAAAAAATAGGTTTTTACAAAATGTCTGTCTGTCTGTTTGTCTGTCTGTCTGCTTGTCTGTCTGTCTGTTTGTCTGTCTGTCTGTTAGTCAGCAGATGTTTAGTTTGTTAGCACGATAACTTTCGAAAAAATTATCGTATTGGATTAAGCTTTGGTATATTATTCAAGTGTCCTAAAATGAAGGTCAAGTTCGTTAGCCAGCCTTTTCGGATTTATAGCATTCACAAAATTGCAAAAAACAAGCGAAAATGAACATTTTAAGCCAAAGAACGCACGATATGAAAAAAAGTCAAGACAAGAAAAGTGTTCCTTTTTTAACACCATACAATATTGCTATATGACTTTTTTAGTTTTCTTCAAAAATCGAAAATTCAAACTTTATCGCACAAACAAATGAAGAAAAAAACTCCATTTTGCGGTCAAACTATAGAAGATACGAAAAAAGATCAATAGACAAAAATTGTGCATCCAAAAAAGACCCACAAATTTGTTATTAATCACTTTTTGATTACACGCGGATTTTTTGTTTCATTTGTAGAAAACTGATTTAAGAATAAAATAAATTGAATTTTTGGACAAATGACACAAACCAAAAAAATATTATTGGACTAATGTTTTTCACTCAGAAAAGAGCTACAAATTCTCTATTAATCATTTTTTTATAGGATGCGTAATTTTTGTTTCAATCGTGAAAAATAACATTAACAATAAAAAAATTGGAAAAACGACGCAAGGTACGAAAAAAGATGAATAAAAATATATCTAAAATATCCCAGAAACGTATCTTTAACTAATTTAAAATTGTTTAAATAACAATTATTTTTAGAAACAATTTTCTTCCCCTGTGAATCGTGGAAAGTTATTATCTTTCGAGACGAATTATACAAAGTTAAGAGCAATATACTTTTGAGGGATATTTATTGTTTAAACAATTTTATTTGTTCAAACAATATTTGTGTTCTGTCGAACGTGAAAAGTTATTATTTACTGGAATTAATAATTAGCGGATGTTGAGACTAATATTTTTTCTACAGGACATTCAGCAATTTTTCAAAAAATTTTAATTTGTTGCAACAATTTTCATTCCTTCCAATAATTTTTTTTCTGTGGATCGTGAAAAGTTTTTTTTTTTCAATTAATAAAACTAGATTTTTCGAATCACTTACACTATGTAGATTAATATTCAGTACTTTCTTATCTTGCCTTCCTTATGAGCAGGCGCAAGCGAATGATTATTATTAGTTATTCAAATAATTGCAAATTATCTTAAGCAAACAAATATTACACTGAACATTTGCTAGTTGTGTCATTGATTCCAGAATTGTTTAAATAATTGAAAATTGTTCAAATAATTTTTAAATAGATTAAACAAAAACTATTATTATTATAACTTTTCCCGATTTACGTGGTAAAAAATGGTGTGAACAATTAATAATTATTTGAACAATTTAAAAACATTTGAAGATTCGGAAACTCGTCGCTCATCGATTTAAAATAATTTACGTTTAAAAAATTCCAAAAAAATACCGTATTTGGCATTAATTTGATAGAAAACTGCTTTTTTCATTTTTTACGTCATATTTCGGGCACAATAAAAGGGGATTGGGGATGTCAAAATTAAAAGTTATTAGATGGAAACTAATCCTTGAATACTTCTCAAGAGATAACTATCCTTTAATTCACTAAAAGTTTATGACAAATACTTATTTTTTCTATTTTTTTGAAAATCAAGCTTTTCCCATTTAAAACTCCATGTCAATTTCAAAATACCGGGGACACGGGTGAACATTGAAAAAAAAAATTACGGAATTTCTTTTCTCGGAAAACGAAAAAGTCAGGAGGGTGGTTTTATGTTTCTTACGAAGCCCGAATAACAATTATTTTTTATATTATTTTTTAGTATCATTTAGAAGAATCGTAAAAAATGCGACAATTCATGAGGCTTTACTGTAAGTTCACTGTAAACATTAATTATCTCAGATTCTCAAGGCGAAAGAATAATATACGCCCAGAATAGTATATATACACGACTAATCAGAATATTCATTAGTTATGGTGCTCTGAAAATTCGACGTCGATCAGTTTTTCCTGTTTTTTGAAATAATGAGGATCCTTTATACTGTGCTCCTTACTTTGGTAGTTATTCTTAATTTTATTGGTAAGAAAAAAATAAATTAGTACCATCTTTGTTGCTACTCAAGGATAATAGTAAGATTTTTAGGACTTACCACATGGGGTAAAATTTGCCAAGTGTCCCCGCTTTCAATTTTGTTGTCGTCTACCTTATTGAAACTCCGCCAGAGGGTAGTGCTAGTGAACCTCTTTAAATTCTTATTTTTAAATATTTTTTTAAGTAAGGTAGAAAAAAACCTCGGCTTTTCCTCTTGAAAAAAATTCGAAAACAAAAATGGGATGGAAAGTATTGGTTGAGTTGGAGAAGATCTTAAGAGCGCGGGTGCCCCACGCCAACTAGCCGCAGCACTACTAGGTGTCATTCGATTCTGCAAAGATGTGCCGGGGACACAAAGTTACCATTATTTTGTACCCTCTCCATAATCGAATTAGATTTTGAAGAAGTATTCTTCATCTTCACAGCAGGGCACTTTCCGGAAGAAAAAGCTCGCAAAGGGATCGCGAAGAGAAGAGCAAAGTGAAGATCAAATTGTTAGAGTCAAGGAAATTAATTTACCAAAAAACACCCCAAAACGTGAGAGGCGAGCAGACTCACCAAATAGTATCTCCACATGTAAGAGGCAAGCAGAACCATTCACCACAATCATTTATCATTTTATTATTAATTATCAATTTCCTAAAACGCAATCGTTTTGAAAATTACATTCAGAAGATATCGAAATCATTCTCTAACTACCAAAAAGTTCGAATAAAATAAAATTTTGGTTACCCGCAAACACAATATATATTTTTATTTAGTAATAAAACCACTGAGACACTACAGCACTCCTGGTTAGCGCTGTGGCTAGTTTGCGTGGGGCACCCATGCTCTTACGATCTGCTAAAACTCAACAAAGACTTTCCGTCCCATTTTTTGAATTAAATTTTCAAAATGAGTTTCATTGTAGAAAAACGACAGTTAATAACAAAATATTGAAGGATTGCGGTGGATGGTTCTGTTTGCCTGCGACATTTCGAGATGCTTTTTGACGAGTTTGCTTGCTTCTCACCTTTTGGGATGGTTTTTGGTGTTAATCTCTTTAACTCTCACAGTGATACTTAAAGAATTATCTTTTATTGAATTTAACGTTCACTTTGCTCTTCTCTTAGATCTTTCTCTTCGTGAAAATGCCATGCTGTAAAGATGACTGATACTTCTTCAAAATTAGTGTCTATTCCGAAGAAGGTACAAAACAATGGTATTTTTGTGTGCCTGGCACTGTCCTTGAAAAATCGAATCAAGTTTTAACGTTTTTACCAGTGACTTTATGATTTTCTTCGGAGATGAAAAATGTAACAGAAAAATCATTTTTATGAAGTATTAGAACCAGTGAGACTCTACAGCATGCTTAGTAGCGCTGCGGACAGTTGGCGTGGGGCACCCGCCCTCTCATGATCTTCTACAACTCAACCAATACTTTCCATTCAATTTTTGTTCTGGGATGTTTTTCAAGAGAAAAAATCGAGCTTTTTTTCTACCTCACTTAAAAAAACAGGAAGAAAATTGTATTAAAAAACCAACTAACAAGTGACCATTTATCATCACTTTCGTTATGAATGTCAAAGTGTTGTGTAGTTTTAAAAATAAAAACTTAGAATAGAAGATTCAATTTTTATCGTTTCTTGCGGAATTTTCCATTTTCAAAGCCGAAATATGAAAATCTTCACTTTTAAATACGAGATTTTTAAAGGCTTGGTTAAGGCTGGAGTAAATGACTTGACTTTTAAATTTAAAGACAGAGAACAAACGTAATATCATAGATCATAGGTTTCCTACAATTTCAGCAAAGCAACTATGTTTCACGTAATTTGTAGAATCAATTGATTACAATTTTAATTTGAGAGATGTAACATAAGTCCAATTTTGTATGAAAAAAAATAAGTTCAACAAACATTTCAAGATTAAAATTGAGAGCTGTCAAATCATGAAGGCAAATTCATCTTATCTTCTCTTCTAAACCTGAATTAGAGTACATTTTATAATCGAATTAGTAATATTGAGTTTTTGAATAATGAGATATTTATATTTTAGAATTTCAGTAATCGATTCTGAAAGACCGTTTGTGGGAGGAGACGTAATGCTGGCGGAGGTGACATGACCAGTTTAAAAGATTCACCATATTGCCTTTATCATGGTTTAAATTAGGTCAAAATGTTAAACAATTCCGTTCTTACAATAAACCGTTTTCATTTTCTCTCGTTTCAATACCACGGATACTTAGTAAAATTAAACTATTTATTATGTAGAAAGAAGGGATTAAAGTTAAACAATTTTAAATATGAAGTCTTTGAACCTAGACCATCTGCAAATACTATTATTATTATGAAATGGAAGCATCTAATGTGTCCCCTAAGGGTCTACATTTTTCTTGTACCTCTTCCCTATTCCTTCACACCCCACCCCCTCCACAAACTTACTTGTTGGTGGGAGGGGAACCTACAGTTTAGGGTGGTTTCTGAACCACCAAGATCAACGGCTTTAAGTATTTAGAGAACCTTTTTCTGTAGAGGTGCCAGTCCCACGACTCTCCGGATATGAACAAGTCCCCTGCTAAGCTAGTATTCACCGCATGACCCGCCGAGGTTCTTCCAGAGTGCGAGGCGGGATTCGAACCCGCAATCTGACGGAGTGGCTCCAGAACCATCGTCCGACATTATTATTATGAGAAGTTGTAGGCTCCGGAAGCTACGATTATGGTTCCTTAAAGCAACCAATCTCGAGGCAACTGGAGCATGTACCCGATCCACTTCTGCTCCTTCTGTCCTAGAAGGTAAGCAGGAGCGGGAAATTTACGAGAGATAACATCGTGCAACACTGCTCCTTGGAATCAGGTCTCTAGCCGCGGAAGACCTTACGCAGCAGACAGAACGGTTGGAGATGAAGGTTTCACCTCTGGATACTTTTTAGAGTTACCGACCTTTGTAGAATGTTATAAGGAACAGTGTTGATGGACCAGATGAAGTGATCCCAGAAGAACAGCCTTTTGCATCCGGTTGGCGATGGAATGAACCTGACGCTGGCAAACTGGAATCATATTGAGTTAGGTAATATCCCTTTCGCAATAAGCGAGACTCACTCGGTGAGGGAGGATGTTATGTGGGGTGATGGGGTATAGATTTTTAGATTGCTCTAGAATTCCTGTGTTATTTATTTAATTAACACGTTCGTTCCGCAACACTGCTCCGACCCAGGTTGCTGA
>CAKNWT010326377.1:0-12346 GCA_932066315.1 Andricus coriarius | reverse complement strand
GGAACCCTATTGTTCGACTTTTCGATAGTCTTGTATCCAGCGTTTTAATGTATGGTGCGCACATATGGAGTCTCAGGTATTTAAATTTTATACAAAAAGTTCAAACCACTTTTTATAAGAGAATCCTCCATGTTCCACAAAATACTGCTGGATATGCTGTTAGGTTAGAAATAGGTGCATCCCAACTAGCAGTTACAGTTTTTGGGTCAATTCTCAACTGGATAGAGAAAATTCTGAATATGTCCGACGGTCGATACCCGAAGAAATGTTATTTAAGATTAAGAGAACTGGATAGATTAAAATATGATTTGTCAAACATAGAAAAATACAACTGGGCCCGCCAGGTTAGAAGCATATTTAGAAAGATTGGGATGAATGGCGATTTTTGAATTGCTTTCTCTTGCCTCTCTTCAAAAGAATAAATCGGCATGGATAAGAGCTTATGATAAAATATTATATCTAGAAGATTTACAGCGAGCTCACTAGTCCTCTGCTCTAATACTTTACCCTCAACTAACCTTGCGAGAAGGACCTCAGAAATACTTAACTCTGTCAAGAACACCACTCGGTTTTATCAGAATTATAGCACAATTAAGATTAATGAATAAGTTCATACCTAGACTTATAATCAAGAATAAAACCTGCAGTTTGAATGTTGATGGTTATTGTATCTACTGTCATGCGAATATTTTTAATACAGAACCTGTGTATCACCTTTTAGTGGAATGTCAATTTTTTAAAACTGTAAGGTTTTCATGTATAAGCGAAAGTATGGATATGTGTGAGATAAGGAATGCCTGGCTAAATATTCTTGATAATCCAGAAAAAAATTCTATCAAAAAAATCATGATGTTTGTTAGTAAGTTTCATGAATGAGAAATTTGTTGTAATCACAGTTTATCTCCTCTCGGGTAATGTTTACCATCAAGCTTTAATTTTAGTTTTTGTTTTTATTTATTAGAATAACAGTTTTAGAATTGAACTGTAACTCATTTGTATGAATCGAATGATTCTCAAACAAATAAAGCACTACTACTACAACTATATTCACGGATAACTGTTTAAGAGTGACCCTCCTTGGCGAAGAAGGTTTAGACCTCAAGACAGCGAAGGTGCTGGGTTTAGCGTTTGCAGATGATATGGTTGTTATCGCAGAGTCAATCGAAAGCTTACTGTGAATGTTGAAGAAAGTGAATACTATCATGAGAAACATGGGACTTGAAATTAACGTGAGTAAACCGAAAAGTATGGTATTTGAAGGAAAAGGTGAGAAAACAGTATGTAACATTGCCTTGAAATGCTGAATAATTCAGGAAATAAAAGTTATAAAGGTAATAAAAATATGGATAGATGTGATGCATGTTTTTATATTTATTATTTCGATTGTTTACAATATCGAACAAGGTAGGCCAGGGTTGAGACAAAAATGGAACAGACTTGGACAGGAATTTGTTTCTTTTTTCATATAGCTTATTCTCGCAAACCAAAAAACCTGTGAGTGCATCATTTTTAAAGTTCACAACATGTTTTCTTTTATTTGAAAAATTCGCCACAATACCGGGAGTGATGCCCATACGTTGAATCATTCGCGTATTACGGCAGCGCGAACATTTTGTGGCCCAAATCTTTTGCGGAACAGATTATTTAGAGGATCTTTATCCGATATTGGTACAGTCTCGTTGGCTTTGTCGTCAGTTATGCGTATTTTAACTCTTCCCAAGTTATTATTTAGATTCGTTCTAGGATCCATGAATGCATGCAAATTTCCGCCTATAATTACTCCAATGATGTACTTGTGATCATCATCCGTTCCTACATAATAAGGGCCTGCCATTAAACGATAACTTACACCTCGATCCGTCGAACTTTCGACATGTGGAATATTAACTTCAAAGGGATGAGGATGAATTGCGTTAGGTTTATGCGGCCATGTTGATTCTGCAAAAAGAAGTAAAAGCAGAAGGTTCATTATTATTTAATTGATTATGAAATTTATTTATTGGATCACAGTTTCAATTTTGCAAGTAAATGTAGTTGATACAATAAAGCAAAATAATAAAAACCAGACAGCAAATACCCTGAAGAAAGAATAAGTTACGTAGTCTTTTTAGATCCGTCACAGTATTGCCTTTTGATTGTTTCAATCAATTTTTAAATCTTGTTCCATCGCTTTCCTTTATTAAGTTTTTCTGTTTGTCTACCTTTAATTTTCATGTATTCATTAACATTTTTCTAAATATTGCATAGAGACCTAAATAAATTTATATTTTTAATAAAAAATGCAATTAGTGAAATTTAACTAGATTTGAGATGTTTAAAGCTATGCCTCGGGTGAACAGGCGATTTTGATTTGACCCATTATTAATTGGAAATATTCATACTACAATTAAAAATACATCTTAAATTATAGATACTATTATATTTACCAGCAGGATTACTCAAAACAACTAATGTGAAACATAAAATACCAATCATGGTCCGCATCTTCTCAAATTAAAGAGACTTTACTCGTTCAGAATTTTTGTAAGAGTGTCACTAATTAATATTCTAACAAATTCTTCAGAATATATACTGATATATACTTGTCCCTCCTGAATTAATTGTCTTGCATAACTCTCCATCTTCCAAAATGATGACGTTAAACTACTTTAAATGTATGACATTATTATGCGCAATTTAGAGGCATAAAAATGTTTTATTACGTAAAGGAAAGACTGATATTTCTTGGAAGACATAATAAAATTGTATTTTATAGTACAAAAAACTACACTCATCAAGGAGTACATTCTTTAGACACGTGTGTTATAATTGTAACTTGCGAAATTCTGCTAATCCTAAGTTCTGCGAGATAGCGTGAATAATTAAGAATATAAATATAGATACAAGATCATAAACATCAAGTGCATTAGCACCGTTTATAATTTAACATTTTTGAGAAAATTTGGCTTTTAAACCACTGTGCGGGCAGCTTTTATTTTCGTCTGATTGTTTTTTAGATTGGCTCATATTTAAGCTCTTGACATGTAGAATTGCGATAAATACCGAAATGTCGTGACGAATAGTCTACTCCCAGGGATACTCTTCCTCTATGGCTTTAGATGTCCTCTTCTCGGATTCATTTTCTAATTTCAAAATTGAGCCATCCTCCCGTTAGTACCTTCCATGTATATTCTTCAGTTGATTTATTCATGTATTTCGACAGGAAGAATGTTTTCTGGCCCGAATTTCATGCCGAGCAGATTATCCAAAGAATATGTTTTCGAAATTGGAACATTCTCATTGGCATGGTTGCCGTTTGTCAGTATTTTAACTCTTTGGAATTTATTATTTAGATTCGATCTAGGAGTCACGTATGGTAGCAAGTATCCAAATATAATCATTCCAATGACGTACTCGATATTAATCCACTATCGCTGTCAGTTTTCTTATCTGCTTCTGTCTCTGAGTCCGTTTCAGTATCCGTTTTCGTAGCCGGTAAAATGTTTAGAATACAAACCAAAGTATTGAAGCTTGACGTTGAATCCGTTATCCAACGAAACGAACAATAGTTTTCTTTGATGAAATAGATATAACTTTCAGTATATATATTACCCTCATAGCATGAGATATCGAAGGAATATCCCATTTATCTTCCAGGCTATCCTAAGCACATCCTAGCAATATCGCGAATGATATCGTACAGGGCGGAAATCTCGATATACATGGAATGTCCAAAGAATATCTCAGAATATCTTAAAGATGTCACAATTATGTCCCATCAATGTCCTAGTATGTTTTGTCCCCCAAATCCATCAATTTTTTCTTTCCAGGTGGTCCATTGCTTCATGCGCCCAGGTAGTTATCACAACGTGTAGACGAGGAAATAATCTCGTTTTCTACTTACTGCTCTAATCTTGCCACTGCAGCATGGAGCGCAGTTTTTACAGAGCACGCTGCCTGAAAGGCGTGCGGCCCTCTGACCAGCCGGACGTAGCAGTGTAGCCCTCCTTTCGAGAATTGGCCGTCCTTCCTTGCTGATGGCACGAGTTGAAGGGCGATATGAGCCCTAAATAATTTCTTCAGTCGGACGACGACGAAATTAATGCCCCCTTATTAGAGCATTGGAGAGGCGCGATCCATCCCCGGTGATTTAAGGGGGCAGAAGTTTCCAATGGCCCATTCTACCTTCTTTTTTATATCAAAGACTTTGGTGGCGGAATTTTAGTCGGCCTTTTCCCTCTCTTGGCCACAGCCTTCTCTCGTCTCCATCGGTTTAAGTTGACGGAAAACCTGGTAAGTGGACTTCCATCATGTGATTTAGCGTTTCTTCTTCGTCTTTGGAAACCTCGACATCATCGAGCCTTATGAGTCCGAGGCGAGCCTCCGCATCTTTTTCCAGGATCTTGTGGAGCTTCGCTGTGTCTGAAGTTTTCTTAGATTCCTCGCAGAAGCCCCTGTAATTTTTCTGTTTGCAGATTCTTATTTTTTTATCGTATTCATACCGAGCCGTCTTATAGATTTCCCTACCTGAAGGCATTTTAGTTCTGTTTGCCTTGCATTACAACGATGTAATCTTTTTACGGCATTTCTTCAGGTGGGTCTTCCACTATTCTACTCCTTTCCTAGAATCAATTATATTTGTATGGCAAGTGTTCTTATATGATGTAATCGCAGTCCTTCGATAACAATCCGCGGCGTGCTCCAACTCATCTATGTTACCGTTACTTGTTTCATTCTACAAGCCTGCCTTTGAGTTTCTCTTTATATGAGTCCCAACGTGTATTGCAGGAGTTTCTGATCTTTAAATCGCCGTTTTTCCTAGGGCTAACTTAAACAAGGTATATTTATGGTCCGAGAGAGTCTCCACTTTAGAGAATCTCTAGCCCATTATCTTCTCAGTTCTTCCGAGCATAGAGTCAAATCAAAAACCTTACTCCCGTTTATAATCTGGAATGTGAGAGTCTCACCACGATTAAGAATCTCCAGCTCAGTACCCGCTAGGTATTCTGTTAAACCTCTTAGTCTACTGTTGATGTTTATGCTCCCCCACGCTGTACAGGTTCCTCAGAACGACCTCGCATTCACGGGAATGCCGGGAATAATTGCGGTCTCTCTGGGGTACCTTTAGAGACACTCTGTCCCCTTGATCACCATGTTGGATCTTTTCTTGTGTGTTCTTTTTAATAGCGAGTCCCGCGACCTAATGTTTACATCTGGCACTACGATGGCCCCCGACCTGATCACAATGTCTTTGAATCTTGAGTCTGTGCGAAAGTAACTTTGTGTTTCGAGATCCTTCTGCCGTTTCGACTCCCTGTTAGGGGGAGTGTCTTTGGAGTTCTTCTCTTACCCGTAGGCTGAGCAAGAGGAATTGTTCCAGATGATCTTGCGACATCCATGGCCCCTTGTGAAGAGTCTTGGCTGCTGTTTAAAAGTTGCACTATGCGGGGTTTTCATTTCTGGGCACCGCTACGGTCTTTCCTATTTATAGAGAGCATGGTCAACAACGTATCTGCTTTGACTGAGGGGGCACGTAGGGATATCTAAGGATTTGTTCACCCTGATGCTATGCAGCCCTTCACACGGCGATCCATTCATGGTTTGGGAGCATGAGAACTCGCGCCCTCAATATTCTAGGGGGTTTTTCTATTACCCCCTGAAAGGATTGCTCCTTATTTTAGGTCCCGCAGATTAGTGTCCGCCAGTTCCCCACAGCAGTTACACTTCGCGATTTAGTCCCTCTGGTTCACCTCATCCAGGTCTCTCGTCCGATGAGACCCTTAATACGTCTCAGCAGCTGCAACGTCACTTCTGTGAAAATTGTTCAGTTCAGTTTAAAAAAAAGTGTGTTGCATTTATTTTATTTATCTCTGTAATTGGAAACGAATGGCTTTGTTCATTTGTCAAATAATGAGAAAAGACGCACATTCGACAATTAGGTTTAAAAATGGCTTTTTTTATCAGGATTGAAACAGGCCACGTAGATTTCGAGATCTGGAAAACTATTTTTTGCAAATGAAATAAGGGATTTTTTTGAAATGATTGGCTGCTGAAGGCTGGTGACCTTCTCATCATAAAACCCAGTAACAGAAGTTTTAGTGGAACTGACGTTACAACTAGACTCTCTACAATACGACGAATGACTACTTAACTTGGACATGATTTCGATTTGCAAAACGAATATCACGCATAAAGGTGTTAGTTGGTTCTACAATCTAAACGATGAATCATACAAACGATAAAATAGCCTCGGAATGGACTGAAACTTTGATTGAGTTTGGAATGATAGATGAGTGAATGATCTTAAGGTAAGAGAACTACGAGAAACTATGCACGTAAGGAAACTAGATATTCTATGTGTACCTGAGACGAAGAAAAAGGGTTGCGCGAGTAGGAACATAGAAAATGGGGTGTTGAAAGGCGGTTTTGGAATATGGTCAGGAGTGAAGATGGTGTTCAAGGGATCGGTTTGATTATAAATGAAAAAGCAAGACAGTATCTAAAAGATTAAAGATATTTATCGCTCAGATTGCTGTGGGAGATAGGAACGCATGGGTCAGCGTCCAACGTCGGGGTACAGATACAGAAAGGGTGCTAGGTAATTTTAGGGATTCAAGAAAAAATTATAACGAGGATAAGGGTCAAAAGGGGCTCTGAACGCAATACTGACCATTACTTTCTAGCCTCCAAAATAAACTTTGGACGGGGATGGATAAGAAAGCGAACCAAACAAACGAAACAAACGCGAATCAAGATTGATTGGTACGTGGGTTAGCTTTCGCAGATAAAAAGGTTGTTATAGCAGAATCAATCGAAGACTTGCAAAGAATGTTGAACAAACTGCATACAAGCATGAAGAACATGGGCCTCCAAATTAACATAAATAAAACAAAAAGCATAGTGTTTGAAGGAAAAGGTGAGAAAACATGTTGCAACATTGTATCAAATGATATAATACCGTTTATAATGTAATACAGAAATTGCTGGAATCCTGAATAATTCAAGAAATTAAAATTATGAAAGTAAACAAAATTGTGGATACATCCCAGTGAAAGATTTAGGATTAGCGCCCAATCCTTGGCCAATGGTTCAGATTTGACCAAATAGTTTGTTGTTCATTAAAAAAATGGTTTGGCCTACCACCAGTACTAACCATGCTTATTATTAATTTGAATTATCGGCGTACCTCGGCAGCACAAACGTGTTCTGGCCCGAATTCATTGAAGAACAGACTATTCACAGGATCGTTGCGTAATATTAGTACACGCTCGTTAGCACTGTTGCCATTTATGCGTAATTTAACCCTTGCATAGCTATTATCGAAATTCGCTACGGGAGCCGTGAAAGGAAGCAAATTGCCATCCAGGACTACTCCAATGACGAAGTTGCGAATATTATCTATTCCTACATAGAACAGGCCTGCTGGTAACTGTAAACTTTGACCTGGATGTGCATAACTTTCGAAATGATGAACATTCAGTTTAAGGGGAGAAGGATGAACTGCGGCCTCTTTATGTGGCCAAACTAATTCTGCAAAAAGCAATTATAAAAGGGAAAAGCATTATTAACTCAATTTGATCAATTATTATTTTTCTACTAATTTTTAGTAGGTCAGCATTCCCTAATTGAATTAGTACAAGTTCATTACCAATTGGTGAATTTGTATTAATTTACAGATTTTAAGAGCGCTGCGCACTGGTATGAAAAGAGTTATGTATTCCAATATAAACGATTCCGAAGAGGATTCAGCTATACTTCAATTAATAATGCAATTTAAATCGTAAATATTATTATAATTACCAACGGGATTAGTCAAAATTACTAAGATGAAACACAGGGTACAGGAAATTGTCCTCATTTCTTATGAAATAAATGAAACCCACTTATGAAGAAATTATTATTTTGTTTCTGACATACTAATATCGCAAAAATACTTCAGGCGACAAGATTCATCACTGCTTAATCCTTTTTTTTTGTTTCAGATGCACACAAAATATCTAGTTTTCTTTTCCACATTTCACTCAACAACTCTGTTTTTTATCATCGAGTTTACCTCTATAGTATTCCAAACATACAGTTTTGATTTATTACCTGAAACTTTTTGTTAGATATTAGAACTGATGTATTAAAAATGTGATAAGGTGACATATCAACTTACAAATTTAGTCCAACCAATACTAAACTTCAGGCATTCAGAATGCAGTATATGAAAATAAAGCCAGAATCAAAGGACCCGTAACTGATTTACATGATGTGTCATTCAGGTGAAGTAACCCGAAATCTTTTATAGTTTCGTGATATTGTGCATATTTTTCCGTAAATGATCAATTGCAGCAAAGAGTTTTTTCCTACAAACTACGTTTTATTGAATCCATAATGATCTGACGAATAGCACACATCTCGAAATCTGCCGTTCGTTCAGTGTAGTCCGTCGCAGGTTATATAACAATTTTATCTTACATTTAGGTCTAAAAACTTATTAAATAATCGCTTTCAGATAAGAGATTTATGTAATACACATTTGTATTTTTTCGTGAATTTTTGTGATTTCTTTGTTCGTAAGTATTAAAAGCCGTTTTATTTCGCGCAATTTCATGAACAATAAACGGTGCAACTACTGATATGAAATATCATAAATCAGATTGTATTTATAGGATTATACATTTACATATTTATAAGATTATAAAATAAAGGTGAGTCAGTACCGTTAATAATTATCAACGGTACATTATAGTGCAGCATTTTTACTTGCACCTTTGAGTCAATATTGGGCCAATGATACGTGTTGGTAATTTATCACTGGGTTGATATATTTAATAAAATTATTCATTAAAATTAGGTAAAAAATCAAACAAGGTAGGTATTGGGTAAGGGCTGGCTCAAAGCTGGGGCAGACCTGTTCAAAACTAAACTTTTTGCTATACTGCCTATGAATACTCTTAAGCTCAATTATCTGTGTAATTCATGTGTTTCGGCAAAAACAATTTGTTGTGGGCCAAAGGGCGCAAAGAACTGACGATTTAGAGGATCCTCGCTCGATATTCTTATAATTTCATAGGCATTGTTTTTATCTATGCGTAATTTAACTCTTTCGTAGGTATTCTGTAGATCCGCACTAGGTTCCATAAATGGAAGTAATTTTCTATCTAGGATTACTCCAATGACGTATTCGTGAGTCTCATCTGTACCTACATAGAAAAATCCTGCTGGTAACGGAAAAGTACAACCTCGATATATAAAACTTTCGTAATGATGAATATTTAGCTGAATGGGGAGGGGATGAACTGCGTTGTTTCTTGAAAATGGCCAAACTAATTCTGCAAAAGAAGTATCAGTAGAAAATTATTTATAAAATTAATTTAATAAATTATGTTTTTTTACAACAAGAAGCAAGTGGTATGCGTTTTCGGTTTCATTCTCATCCGTTTGATTGTGCATAATTGTTATAAATACCTGAAGCTGGTGGAGGTTACGTAACTCATTTATTATTTCTCAGACAATCGCGGTCTTTTGTAAAACTTTTTTATTCCGAAATTTACCATTTTCCGTCTAACGAATTGGTAAATATGTCGACTAATTAAAATAGTAATTTTCTACTAATCTTTGTGGCTCATTTTTTTCTAATTGAATTAGTTGAATTTCACTAGTGACTGGAGAAAATTCTCTAATTTATATATTGAGCATTGAAAAATGAAACTTTAAGTTGTAGATATTGTTATATGTACCAACAGGATTAGTGAAAATCACTGAGGTAAAACAGAGAGTACCCACCACGTTTCTCATTTTCTCAAAATAATGGAAACCCAATTGTTTAGAATTTTGATAACAATTAAAGTAACTAATATTCTTCAAAGAATTTTAGTTCATATTATACCAGTCGTAATCTCATTGGTCCGTCGCAAATTATTAGTATTTAAATAACCTGTTCACGCTTTGAAAGAGAACTTTGCATTGAAAAAAGTTATTTTGATTTGAACGTTTTTAAATAGGAAATGGAAACACTGCAATTAAATATGAATTTTGAATTTTAGATATTATTATATTTACCAACAGGATTAGTGAAAAAAGCCCAGGTGAAACACAAAATGCTAATCAAGGTTTTCATTTTTTTTTTAATAAAGGAAACCTACTTATGAAAAATGTCGTGAAGAGAACAACTGATGAAAGTTCTTTATAATTATTCATCGTCTATATACTATTCGCTATCTCATTTAGCCTTCTAAATGTTTGTACTGTAAAAGTCTGCTCCCCCTACGTGTCAGTTGGAAAAGTACTTTAGATTTATTACATTATTATGTACAATTCAGAGGGATCAAAATCTCGTACTGCGTAATGGACAAATAATTATTTATTTTATGTACAGTTCCAAAATTTTCGGAACTTTCTTCATGCTCTATCATCCTTAATGAGCATTACGTGTCTTGTCAACAAATAGTTTTAATAAAATTTGTAGATCTCTTCAAGATGAAGAATTTTACTTCTTAACCAGTTTTTAGTACCTCGCATAGTTTAACTAAAAAATTGATTTTTTAGTCAAATTTTTAAAAGCACTTTTCACAATTAAATAAAAAATATGCATCTGACGCGATACTACAGACTACAGACTCGACACGTCGAAATTTGATTCAAACCGACGACGTTAAATGAAAATGTAAAAAAAGATACATTCATTCGTACATTGTACATAATATTCCATTCACTATTAGGATAAATAGATCAATTGAAAATAAATGCGTACTGATGAATTACAAAACCAATACAAAATCGTTTATTTCTTAAAGGAATAGCAGGGATCACCGCGCAAAATGAGCACAAAAAAGGGGAAATAGAGAAATTTTCTCACGAAAAGGGGCAAAATAGAGGAAAGATTAAACATTCATATTTACATGTCGAAAAGAACAAACAACCTTTTTATAAGAAATGTTATATTTTTAAATAATATTCAATGATTTCTGTCATTTAAGAATTTATTTTTAAAAATTGGATATACGTAGGTCGTTCGAAATCCATTCAGAGTGATATAAAAAAAGCAGTTTTCAACCAAAAATGGAATAGTTAAATTTTCAGTTGAAGAAATTAATTTTCCACCAAACTGATGAATGTTCAACTAAAATGATGAATCTTCAACTAGTTGAATTTTCAACCAAAAAACAAACACAATTGACCAAAGAAGATGACTTTCAAGAAAATAAATGAATTTAAAAAAAATGAATTTTTGAAGAAATGGTTGAATTTTTAGCTTAAAAATACCAATTTTCAACAAAAAATGGAATAGGTAAATTTTCATTGGAAAAAATAAATTTGACACAAAACTGGTGAATTGTCAACTGGAATAGTTGAATTTTAAACCAAAAAGATTAATTTTTTCACAAAAACGAAGACTTTCCACAAAATAAATGACTTTTCAGGAAAGTAGCTATATTTTCAACTAAAAAAGATTAATTTTAAACCAATAACGGAACAGTTAAATTTTCGGTTGAAAAAATTAATTTTTCTCGAAACTAGTGAATTTTTAACTAGAATGATGACTCTTTAACTGGAATAGTTGAATTTTTAATAAAAAAGATGAATTTTCAACTAAAGTGTGAATCTTTAACTGGAATAGTTGAAATTTCAGTAGAAAAATTTAATTTTCTACCTAATTGATAAATTTTCAACTAAAATGATGAATCTTCAACTTGAGTCGTTGAATTTTAAACCAAGAAATAATAATTTTCAACTAAAATGATCAATATTTAACTAGACGAGTTGAATTTTCAAAAAAAAAAAAAAAAAAAAAATTGACCAAACAAGACGACTTTCAAGAAAATAAATGAATTTAAAAAAAAATAGTTGAATTTTCAACTACAAAAGACAAATTTTTAATCAGACAGTTGAATTTTGAACTTAAAAAGATCAATTTTCAACCAAAAATGGAACAGTTAAATTTTCTGTTGAAAAAATTAATTTTTCACGCAACAAATGAATTTTTAACTAAAGTGATGAATCTTTCACTGGAATAGTTGAGTTTTAAACAAAAAACATCAATTTTCAACCACAACTAAAATAGTTCAATTTTCAATTACAAAAAATTAATTTTCCACCGAAAAAAATTCGTCATGATTTTTGAACCAATAGGAAAAATTCATAAATAATTTATTTAAGTACTTACTAATTGCAGAGAATTTTCCGCGTTATTCAAATATTGTATTTTCAAATATCGTATATTTTAACCCTCAGGGTACGAACTATAAAAAAGTCCCGATCCGTACGGACATGGGTTAGCCTAACCCGGCAAATTTGATCGACTGCCCATCAGTCTGTAATTGATCAATCATAACTGATTTTTTTTTCAATTAATCGTAAATTTTCTCAGAAATACACAAAT
>CAKNWT010326375.1:0-17570 GCA_932066315.1 Andricus coriarius | reverse complement strand
TGTGTCCGATTTTTTAGTGAATCGATTTTCATGATTCGATTCAGAATCGATTTAAAAATCGATTCTTTTGAAGAATTCGAACATCCCTAGACACAGCCTGTAATTTATCTTCTTCGAAGAGACTTCTTTCAGGTTACCTTGTTCTAGCATCTTCAGTAAATGTGAAACGTTTCTGCTTGATAATGATAATAATGTTACACTTAAAGAAGCTTGGTGCAGCATCCGTACATACAGGTACTCAGTTTGTTACGATTAAAATAACAAAATCACAATTTAACTAAATGTTTAAGGTAGCACATTTGATTGATAGCACCCTAGCACATTTGAAAACGATTAATTTAACCAAAGTATTATTGGAACACTACCACCGGAAAATTTGAGTACATTTGCTTTATTCGTTAGAAAATTTAAGCTTCACTTCAATGGCTTATAAATCTTCAGAAACTATATATACGAGTTTCAAAGAAGGAGCTTTTTTTTAAAGCTTAGAATAATTTGCATCGAATGAACTTCTATTGAAGTAATTTTGACAAATTTGTCGAAAAATATTAAGCTTCAAAGTGAGAGATGTTTTTAGCAAAATCTGCAATTGGAAACCTTACGCTTAACTTGTGCCTACAAATCTAGACTGTAGACAAATCTAACTTAATACTCAATATATGCTGAGAAATGAGCAAAATATTTGTTCGTGCAATACAACTTTTTGCAAGACCAAAAGCCCGAGATTCACTAAAAGCGTTCATTTATCATCGAGTGTAACTTCATATGAAATCGCATATAATCCTTTGCAGTGGCGCGTCGTTTTCAATTTTGAATACCAAATAAAGTTTTTTATTGCAAGTTACTTCATTTCATCACAAAAGAATATGTTTTAAGTAGATACAAATATATTAGCAATACAAAACTTTATGATTTGGTATTCAAAATTTCAAACGGCGCTCGACTGCAGGAGAGTATACAGGGTGCTTTTATTATAAATTTTTTTGCTAAAGTTAATAATTAACGAGTAATTAACAATTGAAGATAACCAATCAGAAGCACACGTTAGACGGTCGACAGTCCATGCGCCATCGACAAGAGTGTGTGCGTAAACAAGTTCAGTTCGTATAATATCCCCTTCGTTTGCTTTTCCAGTAGGTTGTGATTCTCTGGTCTAACTTCACACGTCAACGAGATACAAAAATTATAAACTATATTTTCCACACTCAACGAAATTAGGCAACATTCTCATGAATTCTGTAAAATTCCCTTGAATTTTGTAGAATTTTCTAGTAGCATTCCTTTCAGTTCGGCAGAACTCTTTTCAATTCAGCAGAATTCTCCAATGTTCGGCAGAATTCTCTTGAGTTGAGCAGAATTCTCTTGAATTTAGTAGAATTCTCCTGAATTCAGTAGAATTTTCTTGAAATCAGCAGAATTCTTTGGACTTCCGCATTAACATTTTGTAAATTCAGTAATTCTAGAGAATTCTACTAAATTTAAGAGAATTCTATTGAATTGAAAAGAATTCTAAAGAATTGGAAAGGATTCTACAGATTTCAAGATAATTTTAGTTTAGGAAAATTGTACATATTTCAAGAGACTTCTACTAAATTCAAGACAATTCGGCCGAATTGAATCGAATTATACACAATCCAAGAAATTTATGCGTAGTTCAAGAAAATTTTACTGAATTTACGAAATATTTTTGCGGAAGTACAAAGAGTTCTGCTGATTTCAAGAAAATTCTACTGAATTCAGGAGACTTCTACTAAATTCAAAAGAATTCTGCTCAACTCACACGAGAATTCTGCCGAACGTTAGATAATTCTGCTGGATTGAAAAGAGTTCTGCCGAACTGAAAAGAATGCTACTGCATTCAAGATAATGATACAAAATTCAAGAGTATTCCACTGAATTCAAAAGAATTTTCCTCAAATCAAAATAATTCTACAGTATTATAGAGAATGTTGCTGATTTTAAGAAAATTCTGGTACATTCAAGAGAATTCTTCAGAATTCAGGAGAATTCTACTGAGCTCTAGAAAATTCCACAATATTCAAGGGAATTTTACAGAATTGATGAGAATGTTGTCTAACTTGGTTGATTGTGGAAAATATATTTTTTAATTTTTATATCTCGTTGACGTGTGAAGTTACACCAGCGAGTCACAACCTACTGGAAAAGCAAACGAAGGGGATATTATACGAACTGAACTTGTTTACGCACACACTCTTGTCGATGGCACATGGACTGTCGACCGTCTAACGTGTGCTTCTGATTGGTTATCTTCAATTGTTAATTACTCGTTAATTATTAACTTTAGCAAAAAAATTTATAATTAGTTTCGAGGCCATTTTTTTGTTAGAATTCAAAAATACAAAAATGTTTTTTGAGTACTGGGACACCCTGTATATGTGATTGAATATGAGGTTACACTCGATGACAAATGAACGCTAGCGATGAAACTTGGGTTTTTGGTTTCGCAAAAATTTATATTGCACGAGCAAATATTTTCTTTAATTTCTCAAAATCTATATAGTATTAAGTCATGTTCCTAGTAATACTTTTATATGGTAGATTTGGGCACAAGATAAGGGGTCGTGCAGATAATACGTAACGCGTTTTTCTTTTGTTTAAATAAAGACGAGAATAAAATTGGCATGAATCCAAAAGGGATACAACCATATAAACAAAAGAAAATCGCGTTGCGTATCATGTGCACTACCCCTAAACGCAAGATTTCCAAACGAAGACTTTGCTCAAAAAACCTCTGACATTCAATGCCCACGACTTACTTTGGATGAAAGTTAGTGGATAAATTGGTGGTAAATTTGACTACTTTATTTGTTGTGACTAGAATTACTATCGTTACTAATATAACGAACTTAGGACTACTAACGGTGACTTGTTGCCGCACTAAACTGGTTAGTTACTTTTACCATCGAACGAGTTGTCGCAGCTAATACCATCTCTACTAATAAAGAGCTTATCACAACTAACAATTTTTTTCAGTGCAGTAGAGATGCGGGTAAATATTATATACTATAATAATTTGATTTGATTATATATGACATTTACCAGCATGGTTGTGTCTCACGAGAGACAGAGAGAGCGAAGGAAGGGGCTATCTCAGATTAAAATCTTAAGGGGATTCATTATTAAAATTTGTAATTAAAAAATTATATATAATTTAAAAGAAACATGTCATTTGCAGTTAATGCATTTGTAATTTTTCAAACAAGTAGGATTTATCTTTCGAAGAAAAAGTTTATTCTTCCTATATTTATTTTCGGGTTTTAATTTAATTTTCAATCCAATTTTTATTAGCAAAGGGACAGTAGAGCTACGGGTTGATATTACATATAATAATCTGATTTAATTATACATGAAATTTACCACCATGGTTGTGCCTTATGAGAGAGAAGCAAGGGGCT
The DNA here is from genome assembly GCA_932066315.1 of Andricus coriarius. Classification (NCBI taxonomy): domain Eukaryota; kingdom Metazoa; phylum Arthropoda; class Insecta; order Hymenoptera; family Cynipidae; genus Andricus; species Andricus coriarius. The sequence goes on along the minus strand of CAKNWT010326375.1, from coordinate 14,154 downwards.
GCCTTACTTTGAAATATTGTACTGAAAAAATGAACAGAAGAATAGTGCACTTCAATAAATTGAATCTATTGATAACACTAGTCAATTTTTAAAATTAGTTTAAAAGTAACTATGAATCACATTTATATTATTTTAAAACATGAGCTTTAACTTCCCAAGAACTATTTTAGATGTATGTAACCGCAAAAAGTCACAGATTTCGAATGTTATACTTTTAAATCGCTAGTAAAAGAATGTTGAAAAAATTGATTGGTAACTTTTTATTCCCATTGAGTACTCCGTCTTACAATGAACCCCCGCCGAGAAAAAGTCAACAAACCGAACCCTACGCAGGAGAATCATTGCGTTGACGAACAAAGGCGGGCAGGCGAAAAAAATTTCTTGGGTCAAGCCTGCCCTGACCTGAAAATTGAGCAAAAAGTTTGCCGACCACTGACTCTATGAGGAAGCAAAAGCAATATCTTTAAACATTACTTACTGCCAAAGTAGTGAATTATTGCTGGACAGGAGATCCATTCTTCTTCTTCCTCGTCGTACCAACTAAAGTTGTAGAGATTTCCGGCAGCTCTTTCATTGTCGAAATTTAGTACTCTGTCAATCGGCACGATTTCCTTATAATTACCTTGCGTGTATTGAACGTACCCAGATAACAATACGTGCGACGCACGTCACCCTCATCGCGTGAGTGTCATGCAATGCGTGCGAGAACGCATGCATTACGCCCTCACTGTATGATGGTCACGTGGCTGCGAGCGATATGAGGCACATTTCGCTAGCATGAAATGCATGCACATGCTGCGAGATTTATGAGTCGCATTTCCCTATCATGAACTGATGCTTCAAAAATTATGGTTTATTATTTTTCGTCAAGAAAAACAAATTAATAATATTAATAATAATAGTTATAAAAATAATAATTATATAATGCAGTCAATCTTAAGCTTGAGACATTAATTTTATATAATGTAATAACTAATAATAATATAATATATAATTATATATAATAATAGTATTATATATTATATACAAGTATAATATTATTATTAATATAAATGTACTATTTATATTATAATAATATTAATATTTATTATATATTATTAGTATAAATTATTATTTTTAATATTAGGTGTTTGATAGGTATTTTCATATTTTATTGTCCGTGACAATATAAAAATTAATAATTTGCGATTTTGAGGTTAGGTTTAAAACGATTCGGAAGATGGCGCGCAAGTTACCCATGGTGCCCCGCGCGATTGGTTTCCGCATGTCAGATGTTCACATTGCAAATGACGGCAGTGTTTTATTGTTGATGGCGTTTTGTGACAAGTTTCTAATTTATATTGCCGCTATTATATAGATAATTTTTAGTAATCTGTGTCACGCACCGTGTGCAGAAAGTGCAGTGAGTTCCACGGTGGTAATCTCTGTGAAGAACAGTGCTCCAGTGTTGTGTGCTGGTACTTTGGAAGCGAGATATCGCGGACGAAGTTGGTAAGAAAGGTAACCTTAAATTTTATATTCATGTGTGAATATGTGGTATTGACAAAATATCGGTTGGAATGATGCGTTATCAACAAAACAATTAAATTTTTACCCAAAAATATAATATAATCAAATTTAAAAAAAAACAAAGAATTTCAACCAAAAACGTAACTATTTAATCTTCAGCCAAACATTTGAGTTTTTCATCAAAGCAAGATGAATAAAATGAATGAGTATACAGGATTTTGAATGAAGACACAAGATTTTGAAAAAAAAGGTTGAATGTACAACTTTTCTGCAAAAAAGTAACAATTTAAATTCCAACCAAAATATTTCAATTTTTATTTTTAAAAAGATAAATTTTTAACGTAATAACTAAATTTTTTATTTAAAACATACCAATTTATAACAAAATAGTTGAATTTTCAATTAAGGAAGATGAATTCTTAAACAAAAACGCTATAGTGGACTTGAAACAAAGAAGATTATTTTTAAACCAAAAATAGTTGAAATATCAACTCATAAAAAGGAATTTAAAAAAATATATTTTTAGACTAATAATAATAATAATATATTTATTTCAGACTATACCGTCTATCACATATAAAATACATACATCAGTAACAAAAATGATTACAATGAATTTACATAAAAATTTTTTCTAAAAAACTATCGTGGTATTTCCAGCATTTCTAAAATCATTTTAATAAATTTTTTACAGCTAGCTGTGTCAATTGAAGATAAAACACCCTTCCAAAATATTACTTGGTCAGCACACGTCGATGATTCAGTAAAATATTTTTCTTTAATTTCTATATATCGAGGGCACTCGTTAAGAAAATGGTTAAGGTCAACACTATCAACAAAACAAAACAGACATAAATCTGAACTAAAAATTTTATGACTTTTACCAAACAAAAAGATGCGGTCTGAATGATTATTTGCGAGTCTTAGTTGAGCTAAACCCCTTTTAAAATTTAAGTCCATTCTACAAGTGAGATAGGGTTGAGTTCCCTGATTTAAGGAAATATAAGGCCAGACCTGCAGGCTCCTAGAACGGGTCCTAGCTTCCAAATCCCTTCTAAGCGAGACACTCATGTAACCACCCAAAACCATGCTCGCACTAGAAGCCAGGCCTTCCAGAGAGGCCCCGCTCCATAAGTGCAACATGTTACATGCCTCAAAATAATGTCTGAGTTGCGAATACCAGTTTGAATAATTATTTCTGGGCTTAGACCTAGCCAGTCCAATTATTCTCTCTAAGCACTGTCTTGGATACCGTGAAGAGTCCATACAAGAAATTTTTTCAATCCAAGACAGAGTCCTAGCGAGGACAACACAGGACAATGATGGTCTACCCACTTCTAATCTCACTGCGTAGTTCGGAGTGTTGGTTGGTAAATGAAGCAGTCTCTTTAAGAAACTCAGCTGAACCCTCTCCAGAGCCTCAAGAGAGGCCTGACCCCATACTTGGACCCCGTATAATAATGAACTATTAACCAAGCTTTCAAATAATTTAATGTAGGCTGACCAAGAGTCTATTCTAAAACTGTTTATGACCTTCAAAGTAGCACCCGCAGCCGCATTTGCTGAACTGACAAATTTTCTCGTGGCATCAACATACTTACAAGTGTTACTATGAATTACCCCAAGATAATTATACTTGTCTGTTACCTCAATTCTATCCTCGCCAAGCTTAAAAGAAATGAACTTTTTTACACAATTCCTGGCGCTGTTGCGAAAAATAACAATCTTCGTTTTACTTGCGTTAACAACCAGACCATTTTGTATACAGTACAGCCGCAGGGCCTCGAGTTTCCTATTTAATTCCATAGGTGTATCCGAGAGAAGGACCAGGTCATCCGCGTAAGCTAACAATAAAATTTCTATCATACTATTTACAGAGAGACCTCTACAACCCTGATTTTTTTAAAAAGTTTCGAAGTCACTAGTAAACAAAGCAAATAATAGAGGACTTGGTACATCACCCTGTAGAACACCCTGAGACACCTTAACATAGTCGGTTGTACCATTATTTGTTCTTATACAAGTATACGTATTTTCGTAAAAATTTCTAAGAATATTTAGAATTTTCGAGCTTACACCAAGAGTATGCAATTTGTTCCATAACACATCATGTGGAACTGAAGGGAATGCGCTTTTAAAATCTACAAATGCAGCGTAAACTGCACTTCTAGGGTGTCTCAAGTGTATCTGAATTATCGATTGCAGAGTAAAAAGGTTATCCAGGCAGCCACGACCCTTTCTAAAACCTGATTGAAATTCGGGGATCGCTTTACGGTCTTCGCACCAAGTATTTAGTCTATTAGTTAAAATTTGTGTGAAAATTTTTGCAATACAATTCACCAATGTTATCGGTCTATAGTTGTCGGGAATGTTGGCATCGCCCTTTTTAAGTAGCATCGTCGTAGTCAAGCACCCCCAAGTTTTTGGCACTTTTTCAGTCTCCATAATTTTGTTAAATATTTCTTCCAAATAGAGTAACCAGTTCTCAGGTAGTCTTTTATAAAAACTATAACTAATTAGGTCAGACCCCGCTGCTTTAGCATCTTTACATTTTTTAAGACTTTCTTTTAACTCTAAAAATGTTATAGAGCCATCCAGGACAGGGTGAGAAATACATACTTCAAGAGGACGACTAATTATTTTAATTGGAAATAGATCTCGCAGCCAAATGTACCACGTGTTTAGACTGATATTGTTAGGTGCAGCGAATTTCTTACGCCTCTTATTTATAATAGACCAAAATGATGATGAGCTATGGGCAGCAGCTATTTCATCTACAATATTATTTTCATAGTCGATTCTCTTATTCTGTAAAAGTTTAAAATATATTTTCTTAGCATCAAAATACGCCACACGACTCATCTCATTGTTATCATTTCTCTGAAAGTCCTGAAACGCTACGACCATGCTACTTCTAGCCACGTGACACTCCTTGTCAAACCACGGCTTGTCAGCGGATCTAATCCCCATCCCACCATACACTTTACGAGTCATCAATCAAAGAAAATGAGTTGAAAAATATTTAAATTTCCAACTTTTCCATAAAAATGTGACAGTGAAAATTTAAACCAAAATATTTGAATTTTTATCTAAAAAAAAAAAATTTTTTTTAAAAAAAATAGTTTGTTTTTTTAAGAAAAAAAGATTTTTTTTTATAAAAAATAGTTGAATTTCCATATGTGGCTAAATTTTGAACAAAAACGACTAATTTTGAGCTAAAAATCCCTTAATCAATTTTTAACAATTTTATCAATTTTAACCATCTTAACAATTTTTCAAATTCTTTGAAACTTCCTTCATTCATTCAAATCTCTTGAAACCTTTCAATTCTCTTTAAACCCGCTGTGAAATACAACTCAATTTATTCCCTAAGGTTCTCTAGAAATCTTTTGAATTCCTTTGAGTTTAAATTTAATATTATGCATTAAAACTCTAAAGAAATGCGCTCAAATCCGTAGAATAAAGTGAATAAAGTTGGAATATTGAAACCTTGCGAGCCAAAACCTTGATTGGTTCAAGAGGTTAACGTCATTGTTTGCAGGAAAATTTAAATTACATTACATGAGTTATAAATTTAATAAGAAACATTTCTTTCTAATTATTATTGCAATTCCGTAGGTGTAAGGTGTGCGTGAAAAAGGATGGGAATTACGGCAGTCGAGGAGGTGGTACGCTCTTTTTGAAACCAACCCCAATGAGAAGATGCAATTAATATTCCGAGCCGTTCATTCTTCGAGGAATATTCTCCTAAATACGCTGCTGAGTGAAAATATGTCTGTGAAACGAATGAACAAAAACACCGTGATGATGCTTTTCATGGAAGCCCTGGAGAATAAAATAAAATAAAAGAAAAAAAATTTATAGTTCCGCGCGCAGTCTTATTCAAAGGCTTTTTTGAAATTTTTGAGAAAAATAGATGTTCCATAGAATGAGATAAAAAGATATTTTGGTTTTTTAGTAATCAATTAACAGATAAATTCAGTTTCTTTGTGCATAAATGTTTGAATATTGAGCGCGGAAAAATTATAATTAAACTGCTAAAATTTTTTAATCCTTTAAAATTTCTGGAATTTCGATAAAATCAATTAAATCGTTTGAAAATATTTCAAATTGTTAAAATGTTTTAAAATCTGTTAAAACGCTTTGAAATGTTTTCAAAGTCTTTTTACACGCTTCTAAATCATTCAAAATCATTTAAACTCTTTTAAAATCACTTAAACTCCTTTAAAAATTTTTCCGATGCCTTAGAAACTTTAAAAAAGTTCCAAAAAATCACTTGAAAGCTCTTAAAATTCTTTAAACTTTATTTGAAATTCCTGGAAATTCTTCAAATTCATTTAAAATGACTTTAAATGTCGTTAAAATCCTGAAATTTGTTTAAGTCCTTTTAAAAACCGTTCAAATCATTTTAAATCTTTTGAAATGCTAACAAGTTTTTTAAAGTCGCTTCAAATACACTTTTTTTTTAATTCTTTAAAATCTGTCAAGATACTTGGAGATGTTTTTAAAATCTTTTTAAATTCTTTAAAAATGTCTTGAAATCTTTCAAAATATTTATGAATGCTATAAAATTCCTGGAAATTCGTTAAAACTACTTTAAATCGTTTAAAATCCTTTCAAATTTGTATAAATCTTTTAAAATGAATTAAAAAACTTTAAATTTTTCCAATAATTTCTCATTTATTAATCATTCCAAATTCATTTATAATCACTTGAACTCCTTTAAAATATTTTGTAATGCTTTACAATCTCGAACAAAATTCCAAAAAATCACTTCAAAGCTCTTAAAATTCTTTTAAGTTTCTTTAAAATTTCTTGAAAATTTTGAAACTCTTTTAAGTCCTTTCGAAACACTTGACATTTTTTTTAACTCTCTTGGAATCCGTTAAAAATTAAAAAGCAATCTTTTAATATCTATTAAGATACACCTGGAGATGTTTTTGAAATCCCTTTGAATTCTTGAAAATCACTAGAAATATCTTAATCCTTCAAAAATTTTTGAAATTCTTTAAAATTCCTGGATATTCATTAAAGCCACTTGTATGCGTTTGAAATACTTTTTAATTTTAAAAAGTGTTTTGAAATGTATTAAAAGACTTTAAATTATTTTTAAAATTCTTTAAAATTATTGAAAGTCTTTTGAATTCCTTTAAAATATTGTTTAATGCCTTCGAACTTAATTATTTTAAAAACCTTAAAAAATTTATAAATCATTTAATATTTTTTGAAATACTTTACAGTTTTTTAAAATCTTTTGAAATCCCATGAAGCTTCTAAAAATCGTTTAAAATTCCTTGAATTTTTAAAAATCTTTTTAATCTATTAAGATACTTTAAAATCACCTTATATTCTTAAAATTATTAAAAGGCTCTTGAGCTTCATATGATAATTTGTAATGCCTTAGAATCTCTAGAAAAATCTTAAAAATCACGTAAAACCTATTACAATTCCTTCAAGTGTCTTTGAAATCCCTTGAATTTTCCAAATTCATTTAAAATTACTTTAAATCTCCTGGAAATCTTGAAACTCTTTTAAAATGACTTAAAATCATTTTAAATCTCTTAAAATCCCTTAAAATTCTTTAAAATTACTTAAAATCTTTTGAAATCTCATAAAGTCTCTTTAATACCGCTAGAAGAATAGAAATAGTACTACAGAAAATTTAAATTTGAAAAAAAAATTTTAACCTGTTATTAAATTAGAAATGTTGATTTGAATACTTTAAAATGCATTGAAGCACTTTAAGATAGTTTTAAAATCATTTTAAATTCTTTAACATCACTTAAACTCATTTAAAATTTGTATATCCTAATATTTGAAAGAATATTAGGGGATTTCAAAAGATTTGTTGAGAACTTTAAAAAATAAATTTAGTTTAATTTCAAACGATTTTAATTATTTTAAAGGATTTTAAATATTATAGTTCATTTTGAAGAATTTGATGCAATGAGGTTTTGTCGACTATCTGCTGATTGAGAACGATTGGAAACAATTGAGGAATAGAGAAAGCGTAATCGTTCTTAATCGTGTTGACCCAATTAATAAACACATTTGAAATTGATAGAAATTTATCTTCTATCGTTTTCAATCGATTCCAATCGATTCTTTCTATAAGGTTGTGATTTTTATATTTGAATAGAAACATTTGTTTCTAGGAATTATGAATGCATAAAATGTCTCTAAGAATCTTAGGAATTTTCATTTTAGGAATATATAACATAACCTTAAATTGGCGCCGATTTGGAATTTTTATTGCATGGAGAATTGAAAAATAAAATAAGGAATATTTTATAAAAAAATGTAAAAAAAGTTATAAATTGAGTTAATGTGATTCCTTTTAAATATTTCCTTAGGTTTCCATTTCATGCTTCAATTTCCACCTATTTAAATTAAAAAATTTCCAGCGATTTAGCATTTTCTCTCATTTTTGAGGATTTTTTATGTTTCTAATAAGTAATGTTAAAAAACGTTTAAAAATCTTAACGAATTTTTTTTTATTAAAAAGAACATTATGTTGAAAAAATTAAAATAACTAAAAAATTATATAAGTGCTAAATCATTGAGAAATTTTTCTATATGTAATTCGTAGAATCATTTTTTTTAAATCTGTGTTTTGACTTTATAGAGTGTTATTTATTATTGTATATCTAATAAATATAATATAAAATATATTTGTTTCCTCTGCTTTAATAAATAAATGTCTAAAAAAAATAAAAGGGCTCATTTTGAAGGTTTTTGTCGATAAAGGATCGATTTCCTGCCTCAAAGTGACCTTTATCCACAACCGACAAAATAGGCCCTTGTATTTTGATTATATGAACATATTAATAATAAAAAATTAATAATAACAGTCACGACATGTGAGCAATATGCGTCTCATGACATGCGAGCAATATGCGTCTCACGTCATGACTCGCATGACATGCGAGCGATATGCGTCTCAATTGATGACGCATATGTCTGCGTATACGCCCTCATCCCGTGTGCTTGATCGTCACTACGTACGTGCGTAATGCGTCGCATGTTCGTCTCATTTTGTTATCTGGGTGTGCATGGGAAATATCATCAAAAGTATTAGCAGGTTGAGACGACATTGTAGAAATATCCTCGGATACAGTAAAACACTTTTAATTATTGCAAGCACGTTCCGCACAACTGCACAACATCACACAAAGAGATAAAATTTAGAGGAAGATGAGCATACTATTTCTGTTTCTTTCCAAAATGGCTGAAAATGTCTGAGAAAGAACTGCATAATGTACAAGAAATTTGAACACATGCGCGCGCATACTTCACGCGTGTCTTCTAATTTCTTTTTTTGGCTTACAGATGTTTCTCTTTTTGCAAAAAAGTGTAAAAAAAGAGACATATTAAGAGAATGGAAAATCAATTTTTCTAATAAATTTGAAGTACTAGAAATTTCTGAAGTATGTGTGCACAGGAGTTCACCTTTCGGAATCAATCCAGGTTGGAAACGTAATAAACGTGGTTTTATACGCGTAACTTTCCACGTATTATACGTAAAAAACTTCAAATCACAGTTTTCTACGATAATACAGTATTCTCAAACGTATTTTACATGTATTATACGTAGAAAACTTTCAAATTATACGTAACTGATCAACCCTGGGAATCACCATCATTGACAAAAGGCTTCCGAAGAAGAATTCAGAAGATTTATAGTCTGTGAGGTTCCTAGGGAAAGTATCGACCCCTCTCTGTCTGACTCATACAATAGAAAGAGATGCCGAAACAAAAGTCGATTCGATTCTGCTCCTGCAGTGGGGCACCGATGATGTTTCGAAGCTAAAAATCGAACAAATCTCTCTTTCTATCTCCACACGTTAGAAAAATAGGTGTGGTTCGCAGCTCCTCTTTTTCTTCTTGATGCATTTTGCATGAAAGTGGTTAAAGGATGATTCGGTCCTTCTGTGGATAAACTATGGAAATGAGTTTGAGGATGCTAAAGCCTCCAGCGTGTGCAGAGTGATGCCATTGTTGGTGACCGGGAATCCTGTACGAATAATACGACAAAAGGATGTACATGGCTTCGCCGGGATTGAGGTGATACTTGTGTGTCATAATTGTCCCCCTTGGTTTTGGCGGGGATCTACACGAAGGAGCGGAAGCAGCCCGCGTGATCAGAAGACAGAAGACTTCCTGTCTTTACGGAAGTTCGGGGCGGGAATCCCCTTGATGGGTTCTGTTGCTGAGGTTGAGTGTGAATACGGGAGGTTGTAATCACCACGAGGAAAGCCTACACTGAACCAGTTGATGCATGAACCACGAACCAGAATATAAAAAAGGGACTAACCTGGAACTATACAATAGCGAAATTGAAAGGTAAAGGAGGATATCAATTGGTATAATTCTGGATAGATATGGCTATTTGAGACCACAAACAACAACAGCAATTGGCTGTAACAGAAGAAAGGAAAGTATAGGAGGATTTTAATTAATCGCAATTCTGGGACGTTAACTGGTTCTAATTCTGGATAAATATGGCTATTTGAGAAATCAAGAGGCCACAAATACAAACAATTATATTCTCCTATAGTCTGGAGGGTCTCCCGACTCTCCTAGTGAGACTCGGAAGAGTGAGTGGAGAACACTCTGATTTGCTTAGGCGGTGAATCGACGTTTATTGAAGTATATGGTTGTCATTGTCAAGAGTGAATACTAAAGAATTTCAACAATTTTTGCTGCCCAAGTAAGTAGTAATAGAAAAAAATCACAAATTATAAAATGTGCATGCATCACTTCTGCCGTCAAGAAAAGCAAGTAACAATACATACATTCTGCATGAGTTCCATCCGTTCCTAACCTCTAATTTGGCAGCTTTTGTGTATTATATATACATAAGTAAACAAAAGTAAACTTTTTAAGAAGGCTTATTTTGATTAAAACATTTTTTTTCTAACTCTCCTTATTGATTATTGAACTTCTTGAAATCGAATAGTAACCCAAATGTTTAATATAAAGATGTTTGTATTCATACAATTTCAATGTATTTACATGAATTATGTATAATGAAACTGCCTAAACATAGCAATATAAAAGATATTGCTGGTGTACACGAAAATTCATATATTTTAACTGGAAGTATTCCTAGTTTTAACATTTATTGTTCATAATGTAGAGATGACTTTTTATTAATAAAGCGCTCTCAATTTATTTTCCGTGCATTTTGGAATGAAAGGCAGTTTAATATTTAAATAATGCCTAAAGAGGGAAGAGGTTACATTTCGCGACTCAGGTGTAAGAGCAACTAGGTTAAAAAGGGGCCGATATAAAATTTTCAAAAATGTATGCTGCGAAATTTGCAAATCCTGCACCACATTTTCTTTGTTTGCTCATATCTGGCGATTGAATGGACCAACTTCAATTGAATATTTTGAGAGTCACAAATTACGTTCGTGTAAAAGTTTTCGGCCAATGCATTTATTTATATTCTGCATTTATTAGAGAATATACATTTTTCTAAAAAATAAAAGAATTGGTATTTATAATTTTCTTATTGTATTTTTCTATCACCTGATATTTATATTGCATAATATATTTTATAACTTAACAATTCTACATCCATTAACTGAATCCTGATTGTATTTTGAATGTTATAAGTAATTACAAATTTTTTTATTACATTTTACAATTAAAAATAAATTTATATGTTAATATTTTATAAGTAAATATCCTCTTTCAAATTTGGTTTGCACTAATTTTCTCACCTTTCATGAATTCTCGAATCGCAGAAATTTCGGCATTTTTCGACAGTGGTTTCGAACACTTGTCCCATGTTCAATTAATCTTGGATTGTATATTTGAGCTTACGAATCTAGATTTTTCGAGGAGGTAGTTCCAAACAATTTTTTCACCTTTGAAGAATCTTTCAATGAATATTTAAGTGAATAACAATTTAACTTTCTTCAAAGGTGTTTATAATGAACTTTTTTCTTCTTCGAAGCCTCTATGAATGAATTTTGAAGTCAAAAAAATATCTACTTTTATCCAAAGGTGGTTTCGATAAATTTTTTCATCTTCGAAGCTTCTTTCAATGCATTTTTGACTCAAATATATAACTTTCAGCTACACTTTTTGAATACTGTTTTAATCTTCAAAGATTCGTCGAATGAATTATTGACATAAATAAATATCTAACTTTCTGTGAAGGTGCTTTCAACAATTTCTTCATTATTGAGGGATCTTGCAATAAATTTTCGAATGGAAAAGATATATATTATTTTTTTAAGATGGTTTTGATCACCTTTTCCATCCTCGAAAATAAACAAATTTTTTTTTAATGATAAATGTTTCATTTTAATGGTCGATTAATAAATAAACATTTTAGACATAAATTATAAATAAACTTCTTTCAAATTTGTTTCCTAAGAAATTGCTTCACCTTCCTTGAATTCTTGAATGAATTCTCCAATCGCAAAAAGGACATAGTTTGATAATCATGTTTGTGCTGTACCCGCACGTACCAAGCCCTTATTGGCACCACCGAGATTTAAAATTTCCCTAAGTCTTGACCTCGAAAATTCATTTTTGTGGGAGTTATGATGGGCTCACTTACGTTACTTAATAAATACGATGTTTAATTCGTCAAATAATGCCATATTTCATGGGTTGTGTCCGGAATGCGGTTCATATGTTGACAGTTTTGACCGATCTGGCAAATGCATATACATTGTGATTTATGCAATATAGATATTAATGTTAAAGATTGATTGTATAATGATTTTTCTGTCTTCTTGGACACGTCTTCTCAAATTATTGAGTTATTGCAATCAAACAGCGATTCCTACAAATTATTCATGCATGACAGAATTGAAAAAAATGTACTTCGTGACATTTATGATGGCAAATTATATTGAAAATTTGTAAAAAGCTTACATCCATCAGATAAATATCGATATATAACTCTAACGTTTAATATTGACGGAGCTCCCCTACTTGAAAGCTCTCCCTACTATATGGCCAATTTATTTGCAAATTAATGACGTGCCTATTCACAAGTGTGTAGGCATATTGACTTTAATTTTAGTCTTCTCTTCATAAAACATTGCATTTATTCTACTTCTTCCCTTGATACCAAAATTTTATTATGACCAGTTAGACAACTTCAAAGTTCAAAAAGCTTTGAAAATATCGAAGCAGAGATACTTTGGTACTTGTTCCATGCTTGATGCCGTCTGGATTGAAAAGCAAAATCTGTCAACCGAAGCAGTCACATTTAATAAGATGATAAAGGATGGGTGTATTTATATATCGTCTGAAAAGATTAATAAGCGATCGAATAACACAATTGCTCGACTTTTTGATGGATCTTACGTGAATGTTGTGACATTCATTGTCGACCGGGAATCTAGACAAGTGTTTGTATTTTTTCAAAAATTGGTAACAAGGAATGCTTTCGATACAGGTCATGAAATGCTAAAATTTGTTGTAAAAATAAAAGATGAAATAATTGTGATAGCTACTTCTGAAGTTGACCGAGTGTGCGTTTCCATCGAAATTAGAAGTGAGCAATATGTATGTGTTGTACCGAATTTAATTTCTTACTGAATGAATTAGCGTCGTAGTGAATTATCGCTGGACAGAGATCCATTCTTCTTTCATCCTGGACGTACCAATTAACGTTGTAGACTGCTCTTCACTGTAAAAAAAAAGTATCATTTCACGGCTACTTTTCGGTATTGAAACAGTCCTCCAAAAATATAGTCGCGGGTGGCTCCATTCTAATGCCACTTTATTTTGATGCCACTAAACGACATTTTAGTATAACTTTTTTGGATCAAAATAGGACTGAAGACAATTCTTCCTCAATAAACATCGCCACTTGTGTAATTTGAAGACAAGTAGACAGAAAAACTATTACTTTTTATCTATAAATCACCAAACAATGCATTTGCTTATAAAATAAACAAATTGCCAATTTTTTGTCACGAAATAGCACCACTTATGTAATTTGAAGACGAGTAAATAGAAAAACGATAACTTTTTATCCACAAATGGTGAAAGTATGCATTCGTTTATAAAATTTGTTTATAACAAAAACAAATAATATCGATTGACAATTCTTCCTCAATAAACATCACCACTTGTGTAATTTGAAGACGAGTACCCTAGCGGACCGTATGAACGGAACGGATACGCTACAGCGTATCCTTAAAGTATCCCCATCGTATCCTCTCCGTATCATAGAAGAAAAACAATTCAAAAAAGAAAGATGATCATTTAACTTGGTGAAATTCGGATTCTACTTGAAATTTTGCGTTAGAAGGTCATGGAGTAATTGCAATAGTTTTTCTTGCAACGATAAAAACTTAAAAAAAATATAATACTTATTGACAACGTGGGTTGAAGGCGACTTCAAGCCTCCATAATCATTTAAGCAGTACTGCTTAAACGATTATGGATGCTTGATTATGGATGCTTGAAGTCGCCTTCGACCCACGTTGTCGATAGGTATTATATTTTTTTTAAGTTTTTATCGTTGCAGGAAAAACTATTGCAATTACTCCGTGACCCTCTAACGCAAAATTTTATGTAGAATCCGAATTTCAACAAATTAAATGTTTATCTTCCTCTTTTTATGAGTTTTTCTTGCATGATACGGAAAGGATACGATATAAATACTAT
>CAKNWT010326373.1:0-21575 GCA_932066315.1 Andricus coriarius | reverse complement strand
ATTTTACTGCATTTTTTTAAGTTATCGAAAAAAAACTGCTTAGGAAAATCAAAATTGTTTAAATAAATAGAAATTTATTAAACATTAAAATATATGTATCAAAATTAGGTAAATATTCGACAAAAAGTATTATAGGATACCAACTTGAGAAAAAAATGGACATCTCTGGGTCAATTTATAGAAATTTTGAGAATAAATAATAAGTAATTATTTGAATAATTACATAATCTTTTTTGAGAAAAGTGCTACTCCAAACAATGCCAAGCTAGTATATTTCAATCAGAAAATACGATTATTTCTTACATTTTTGGTAATACATAATTGTTTAAATAGCTTACATTTCTTTAAACAGTTAAAAATTGTTTTAAAAGCCACGGGAAATATCCGAATTGTCCACTAGTAATTATTTGTATGAAAAAGACGATGAAAGTTGCTAAAAAGTAACAGTAATACACCTGAATAATACATTCGAAGAGATAAATTCCACATTTTTCAACAAATTGTTTGCAACATTTAAAATTGTTGATGTTTCATAAAAATTGTGACTAACAGTAACTCTCACTATAATTTAAATCATATTCATCCGAAAACAATTTTTTTCAACAAAAATTACACTGTTTGCCCCTTTGTTAATGTCCTTTTTTTATAACAATTAAAATAGACAATAATCAAATTACTTGTATTCTGGGAGTACTCTTGCGTCGCTTTGACATGATTTTCATTATATGCAAACGGTTGTTGAAGAATAAATAATCATTTTTTGAAAAATCTCGATTTTCTCATACTTCGAGTAAACATATAATAAAGAAACAAATGAAAATGCAACAATCTCTAACCAAGATGCTCTTGGAAATTTAGCGCACTTCAATTTAGAACAAAAATACTTGCAGATTGGGGCAAAATTGAAGGCTGTAGACTGGTTTGAACGAAAGAATGCGTTTCCTCCCACAGTGCATGCTATCGCGTGCACTTCAACATTTCTATTATCACTGCAAATATTGACCGATTTTCATGAATCTTTTTTGCAGTTTTTTCAAATTATATGAATAAACTATTTCTGCTAATTAAAATTGAACCATGCAATGCTTTCATAATTTTAGTTTTTTGAACTGGCCTGCATCTCATAACAATGAAAGGGTAGATTCGTTTCGGGTAATTCGATGCGCTCTGGAGTCTCCACTCGCCCTCCAGGGAGTTTGGCGCCAAAATTTGAAGAGGGTGACCGGCCCGGTCTCGAAAATACACGCCCAGCTAGTACTGAGAGGCACTGCATTTTTTTCCATTGTTCTTTTCTTTTTGTTTATAACGTAAAATATAAACATTTTTTCAAAAAACCGAATCTAGCCGGCAAAACAGACCAATATTTAGATGAGGTATGCAGAATATCAGACCAAAATATTTAACCGTACGTCCGGAAACTGAAATCCCGTTTTATAATGCTGATAAGGCCCCTTAACAGTGGGAACTGAATGCACTTTCGAGTAGTGGAAAATAGTGACATATTAACTGTTTCATTCGCTTAGCAACAAGTGTGAGACAGAAAAATAAAAAACCGGATATCCTGATTACATTCCAGGTAAGTCTTAACTGTCTATTCATTATTTCGGGGTTTTTCAATCAATGTTGTATGTAGCAGTGAAATAGGGTTAGAAGAATATTATTGCTCGGTAGATATGGAGATGCTTCTGTTTAGGGGTTATGCTTTTTAAACATGAACATTTTGTACCGGGTGGCTCTAATTTAAGATACCATGGGTTCGGACTAGAAAAAAATAGTTAGACATTATTCAGCTTCCTGAATGTTAATAAAATGTGTTCAAGTATTCATGCACGTATGTGTATGTATTCCTGTGTTTGTTTAGTGTGGATTCATATGATATATACTAACAATGACGAGTGTAGTGTGTATACTAACGGTTACTGTCCAATTTGTCTTTTTTGCAGATTTCAGACTCTTAACTACTAGATTCGATTATCATTTTTCATTTACATATCGGAAACTTGCTTATATTTCATGTATTTCGATGTTTTTATAGGTATATCAAATTAGAGCCACCATTTATCGATTTTCGAAAAACTCGTTTTTTGGAAAATCTTTATTTAAAAAAGACTCGCTGATAATATAAGAAAAATAATCGAACCATCCGAAAGGTTATTAAATAACCTTTCGTATGATCTAATTTTGGTCGATTTTCGGTTCATAGAGTCCCGGCATTCCATCGAAAAGCAGTTGGTATATCAAATTCGAGCCATCTCCCTTTATATAGGGCATAATTTTTGAAGTGTACCCACCTCTAAAATGAAAGTTTTCCACCCGCCCTAAAATTGGCCCAATGGTAATCCTATTAGACAGTACTCCTGACAAAAAAATTAATTCATTTTGATAACACAGGACCACAAAATCTGAACCCTTGCAACACGGACCAGACTAGATGGGTCTTATATTTTAGGGGTCGCTGAATTCGAATCCGTTGTCCGTTTGGTCCCACCAGGTCAGGGTCAAGGTCAGTTCAAGGTCAAACTAACAAAATTCATCGCCAACCAATTAAGATAAGGTACCTATATGTTTTCGGGGTCGCTGAATTCAAATCCATTGTCCTTTTGGTCCCATCAGGTCAGGGTCAAGGTCAATTCAAGGTCAAACCTACAAAATTCATCGCTAACAAAATAATTCAGGTTACCTATAGGTTTTTGGGATCGCTGAATTCGAATCCGTTGTCAAGGTCAGTTCAAGGTCAAGCTTACAAAATTCATCGCTAACAAATTAAGTCACGGCACCTATAGGTTTTCGGGATCGCTGAATTCAAATCCGTTGTCCGTTTGTTCCCATCAGGTCAGGGTCAAGGTCAATTGAAGCTCAAACCTACAAAATTAATCATTAACCAAATAAGTTAGGGTACCTATAGGTTTTCGGGGTCGTTGAACTCGATTTTGTAAGTTTGACCTTGACCCTGACTTGATGGGACCAACCGGACAACAGATTCGAATTCAGCGACCCCAAAAACATAAGAGCCACCTAGTCTGGTCCGTGTTGCAAGGGTTCAGATTTTGTGGTCCTGTGTTATCAAAATGAATTAATTTTTTTTGTGAGGAGTACTATCTAATTATCCATCATAGTGAAGGGAGTACCATTTTTGGATTTTTTAGGCAAAGCATTAATTTCAAACATTTGTAACTTTTTCCTCATTGCCTTAAACAAAATTTCAGTATTAATGTTTTTGATAGATTTTTCACAAAATTTCTGTCGGTCATAAAGATTTTAAAAAAAGCCCAAATTTGACCCTAATTTTTGAAAATCAAAAATAAATTTGATTTTTTTTCAAATTTCGACACTTTTTTCCTCTTCAAAATAGTTTTAAAAGAAAGTTGAGATTTTTTCCTATAAGACCTCTAATTTTCAGAGTGGCAAATTAATTCGTCTTTGAGTAATAGAACGATACGTAAACAAGATGCCATGATAGAGCGGGTGGCGCGCGATCTCCCCTAGTGCGCTCACGTCGAGGATCTTTGTGCAACGATTTAGTGCCAGTTTTTTAAGTCAAGTAATATTATATGGTAATATTATGTGCCTTTCTGTTCGATTTTTTGGCTATAGTTTCAACAGTTGTTTTGTTTGCAGACCTCTTTTGCGGTTTCTGTTTTTTTGCCATTCGAGAAAATGTCATGTTTCTCCGAGGAGGAAAACATTTCTAATTGAAGTTTTCCACCTTGAGTGTGAATGAAAGTGTGGTACTGTAATGTACCTGGCATCGTAACAGCTTTGTCAAATCTGGCTTTCAGTAACTCGGTGGCTAAGGCATGATTTTCTCTGCTGCTTAAAAAAAAACTTCGGTTTCCTTACAGTTACTCTTTGTCCACTGAAACAAAATACGGGGAGTGAGTATGTGATGTTTCGGAGAACATTGTAAGCTCGAACGTGCTGCTGGTCTCTTTATATTCGCTCCTATAACATCACATGCACCCTTACCAGGAGATGTACCATGGAAGTGCCATTCAACTTGGATACCAAAATCTTCTTCATGGGCATAGAGATTAGCAAAGCTACTCTTATTTTTAAAATGTGGCCCTGCAACATCAGAGAAATAAAGGATTTTCTGTGGCCTGAAATGAGTTTTCAAGAAATCTACTATTATCTTCTGATACTCGTGAACAGCCACCGTGTCATGAGCTAAGTTATCAGATATGATTGCAATACTTACATGCTTGAGCTCTCCATCTTTTTTATAATAAATCACCACAATGAATATTGTAGCTTGGTCGTTATTCCAGTGGATTGATTGAGCTGAATTCTAAATTATGAACGTGTAATTCTCAGCGAAATCGAAGCAAATCAAAAACTCCCCAGGCAGTAAATTTTCCTTCAGGTTTTTCAAAAAATATTGCTCATTTGAAATAAAATTATGAGTTTTTAATTACAAAAGCCTTTCACAGAAATCATCTAGGAATTCATCAGTATCTATTACATCTGTCGGTCTGTAACCAAATTACAAATCTCACTTCATTAATACAATGTTCATCAAAAGCTTTTGTGATGTTATCTTTCAAGTTTGCAGTACCTGGACAGTTGTCACACACTCCTAAATGACAAGAACTGTTAGGACATACAATAGCATCCAGAAAGTCGTCGAATTTGTGAGGGCCATGTCAGTATCCTCGGTTAAATTTTGAATATTTACTTCATTCAACATCAACTTGATATTCTCATTATGCACGCAAGCGCACACATTATGAGTGCCACTGCTTCCTGCTAGAACACAATGACGAGGTCTGAGTTTTGTGAATTTCGAAATACTGATCTTCAGGCCTGTTCTCTAATGTAAATTGAGCATATAACTCGTTGACATTACACAGTAGTAACCTTTTCTGAACATGCGAACGAGTTCCATTATCATTCTTGGTCGACACAAAGTCTTTCATCCCTAGCATCATTCGACTTATATCATCGCGTTCATAAAAGTTTTTCACTAGAGTTTTAGTTTCAGGAGTCAATGCTCTTCCTCTTTTTGGATTTGAAAGCGTAAGAATTCCATGCTCTGAAACTAATTTTTTGACATTTCTTGCTTTTCTCTCTCATGAACTGAACACCTGCATCAGTTTTTTCGTTCTAAGATTTTGGCGCAAGCGAGAGAAGTTGAAATTGTTCTTGAAGATCTTTAGAGGCATTGCATTTTTCGATGATTTGACCAAGTATTTTAACGCCAGCTTTATGATATTTGTTTTCACACTGCAGTTTGGTGTCTAAGACATCTCAATCTTTTTCTCTGTCATATAGCTGATCTTCATCATCGTCAGAAAACATTTCATGATTCTCAGTATCTACCTTATCTCTACCAGAAGGCTTTGCAATTTCACCAGAATTCAAGGATGATATTCCCGCTGAGTTGATGAGTTGGTATCTACATGAAATGCAAATTTGAGCTCCTTCTGGTAGTGCAGGGAATTTCAAACGCAAGTCGTGGGCAACACCACGGGGTTTAAGATTAGTTGCTTTATGCCTCACTTCTTGAAAAGAGCCATTATTCTAGTAGCATATAATATTACTTGACTTAAAAAGCTGGCACTAAAGCGCTGCACAAAAATCCTCGACGTGAGCGCACTAGGGGAGATCGCGCGCCACCCGCTCAAGCCATGGCATCTTGTTTACGTATCGTTCTATTACTCAAAGACGAATTAATTTTCCACTCTGAAAATTGGGGGTCAAAATGAATTAATTTTTGGTGTGTGGAGTACTATCTAATAGGACAACAATTGGGCTAATTCTTAGCCCGATCGGACAACTTTCATTTGAATGAAACCTTAAAAACGTATGTAACCTCAAAAATCATTTTTTCAAATAAGCAAAATTTTTTATATTACACGGAAAGAAGTTTGGGTAAGCGGCTCTCCCACTACGTGGAAGGCTGTGCCAAACGCTAGGAGATCGTCTTTCTTTCAACTTCGTGCGGCCGCTCTCTCGTTGTGGGCGAGATTTTGTCCAACAATGGTGTATCCGCTGCACGAACGGGTTGAGCAAGCAGCGCGCCCATGCTACGGAATAACGGCGCACCCTCGAACTGACGTACTGGCTTACCGAAAACCGTTCGCTAGTTTTGCAGTTTTGTTATTTATTTGCAAGTGATTATCGAGGTGGTTTTTTTGTGTGAAAAAATGGATGACTTTTTTATAAAGTACGATTTCCAGCATCTGAGGCATCTTTCCGAATGTAAATATTTCATAAAATATATATGCTTGCCGTTTTAAATATGTGCACATAACCTATGAATTGCAAAGAGATAAACATTCATTAATTTATCGTGACGCACGATAACTTTCATGGAAATGCTCATTTCATACTTTACTTTTTTCAAAATAAACGTAATATTCTATTTAGATTTAATATTCATTTAAAAATTAACCGCACAGAGTCAGTTCCGAAGTGACCTGCACTGGCTGCAGCTGGCCAATTGCTTTCCCTTTTATGAGGCAAATTTTGTCCCACACGCGGGAGAGAATTTGGATGCATGTTTGAGGCATTCGTTCACCCGAATGTGACTCAGGGAATTTTTTGAGAATTTCAAGAAGTGGCGGAATTTTAACTTTCTGACTTATCATAATTTTACATTTTCGTATTTACTTAATTTTCAAGTATATTTTGTGTTTACTCATCTTTGAACGATGCAAAATAGTGCGGACAAAACTTCCACCAAAGCAACCACTATAATTCTCTGTAGTCCAGTACTATTCTGTTTAAACTCACTAATGTGTTGAATTCGCTCAAAAATCTTTTGAATTTATTAGAGATATATTAAATCCACCAAAATACTATTGAATTTACTCAAATTCTGTAAAATTCCCTACAACTGGAAATCTCCTAAAATCATAAGAACTGTTTTAGGTGTAATATAATTTTTTTCAAGTTTTTTAATTAATTAGATTTCTACTGAACTTACTAGAATTACGTTAAATTAAGTACACTTGAATTGAATTTTATTTATTTCTGTGAAAAATCACAATAATTCTATTACATTTAATAGAATGTTTTAAAGTCTACTGCAATTATTATTTTTTATAATATTTCTGGACTGAAAATTCAACTACTTTGTTGAACTTTTTTGTTAAAAATTCATTTTTTTCTTTTTTAAGATTCGTCATTTATGTTGAATTTTCATCTATTTTGTTCCAATTTGATTATTTGGTTGAAAATTAAACTATTTTGTTGAAAATTTAACCGTGTTGAAAATTTAGCTTTGTTTTTAAACATTCGTAGTCTTGGATTGAAAATTCAAGTAGCTTCTAAAAAAATCGTATTTTTAGCTTGAAAATTGATTTTTTGGTTAAAAATGCAACTGCTGGGTTGGTCAAAAATTCATCTTTGTAGGTTGTAAATTCAACTATTTATTAAAAAATAAAACTGTATAGTTGAATATTTATTTTCTTAAAAATTTAACAATTTTGTTCAAAATTTAATTCTTTTGTTAGAAATTTAGCTGTATTGTTGCAATTCATCTTATCGGATAGAAAATTCATCATTTGGGTGGAAAATCCAACAGTCTTAGGCAAATTTGCCCTTTTGGCTTTAAAATTCAACCATTCAGTCTATAGTGCAATTTTTTATATGAAGTTTAATCTTTTTTGTTTAAAAATTTGACTATTTTGTTGAAAATTGATCTTTGTAGGTTCAAGGTACCACTATTTGATTAAAAATTCAAGTATTTAGTTGAAAATACATCTTTTTTCTTCAAACATTCAACTGCTTTGTAGAAAATCGTTTAACTGTTTGGTTGTAAATGTAAGTGTTTGGTCTACAATTAATTTGGTCTTTTTTGTGTTGAAAATTCAGCTATTTGGTTGAAAAATCATTTTTTTGGGTTTAAAAGTCAACTGTTTTCCAAAAAATTCGACTCGGCATTACGGAGGTAATGCCGAGGAGGGAGATCACGAAGTGGAAAGCCAAGATAAAGGTAGAGACACAATAAAACAAGGATTTGTAATAAAAACAAGGCTGAGAAGGGTTGTCGCCCCGTGGCGGGTGCCGGCAAACGCGTTGAGGCCTTGAAGGGTTTTGGTATTCTAGGAGTGGGCACCGGATGGTGTCACGGGTAAGGGCGGCCGAATCTGATCCGGCATGGTTCCTCTTCGAGGTTGACGGTAATCCTGGAGATGTGGTAGGTGAGAGCGGGATCGACACTTCGCACAGTTGGGAGGCACAAGCAATGCGGAAAGGTGGAAGCAACTTTCCCGGTAGAGAGCACAGAACGACTGGCTAGTCCGGGGACGGCACGCACGTCGCCCGACGTTTCGGGACCCCTCGGGGGATTTCGCCTCGACTCGGGTGCGGCCTGGCAACCCTTTCGTGCAGGGCCGCACAAATTTCGATTTAATGGTAACAATTTTGTTACCCCCCCCCCCCCCCCACCGTGGGGGTTAGGGCATATACCGGAAATTTCCGTAATGTCTTTGTCCAAATCTGATAGTTTCAAAAAAGGCATTTGAACGAAAGTTCACAAATCTGCTGTTTTCCCGAGTTTTGAGTTCTAGGTTCCTGTTCTCTCATTGTTTTTTTTCTTCTGATCTTCCTCCATGGTTATCTTTTTTCTGAAACAAATATGAAAAGAAAAACTCGTCCGCGTAGTCAATTGTCGAGGATATTTTTTGTTTTTATAGTCGATTGTCCTTTGAGTCTGTTTTTTTGTTTGTTTTTGGAGTCGATTGTCCCTTGAGTCTGTTTTTATTTGACTGTATAGTCGATTCTCCTTTGAGTCTGTTGTTGTTTGAGTTCAATTGTTGTTGTTTTATTTAGTTATTAATTATTAGAATTGAAAATTCCATTTAAACTATGTAATTTAGTTTATCAACAAAAAGTCAGAGTCAATTTTTTTTACTGTTATAGGATTTTGAATTCTGCATTCCACTGTTTGTACTTCCTTATTAAGGTTTATTTTCCTTCGTGTATTTCGTATTATTTTTTCGTCTTTTTCTTTCTTCTCAAAGAAGAATGTTACTTCTGTCTGGTATTAAGAGTCAAAATGCTATTATTTTTCAAATTAATTATTAGAGTGGCTTTACAGTAGTTGTGTTTAGAGTATTATTTGCAGTTCTTTTCGAGTTCATTTATGCCGTTAATGCTATTGACCCAATGCAATGTTTGCCCTTCTTTAAGTCTAAATATTCTCACGTAAACTCGTTAATATTTCCTACGCCTATCTGCCATTATATGTATTTACATTTTCCAATTAAAAATCTTTTATGTTCCAATCACCACTGCTTTTCCCTCTTAATTTTTTTATTTCATAAATGGTTGGGAAAATTTTATTTTCTATTATGAAAGGACCTTCGTAATTATCGTAAAGCTTTCCTGTTTTTTTATCGGCCTTATTTGATAATTTTGTTACTACTTTCAGTACCCTGTCACCTATTTTATATTCAATTGGTCTTCTCCTCAGATCATAATTATTCGCTTTTCTATTATTTGCCTGATCTAGATTTTTTGGACTTTCTCTTTTATGATTTGTAGCTTTCATAGTCTATTTGTCCATTTATTTACATTTTGAAATTCTATATCGCTGCCGGTTTCTAAGTTTCTGCGAAGAGATTGGAGTGGTTCTAATTCACGACCTAAGTTTAAGAACGCTGGGGTTAATTTGGTCGATGAATTTTGAATAGTGTTTATTGCGAACTGTGAATCGTCAATGTAATCGTCCCATGTGGAGTGGTCATTTTCTATATGTGTCTTAATGATCTATCTTATGGTTCTATTGTATCTTTCTGTTGGGTTTTCTTGTGGATAATATTTCGGTGTTTTCGTATGTCTGATACCGAAATTTTCGCTTATATCCCTTAAATTTTTTTAACAAATTCCGTGCCATTGTCGGTGTGGAGAATCCGCGGTTTTCCCCAATGTGACATGACACGTTTGTGGAATTCTGACTCTATTGTGATCCCGTTAGCTTTTTTAATTGGTATTATATTTGAACCCATTTTATAAATAGGTCTATGAACACTAAAATGTATTGATTTTTTCTCTTTTTAAAACTTGGTAGCGGACCCATGATATCATCTGCTACCATGGCCCATGGTTATTCGATTACCCTCTTTCCCATTAATCCTATCTTACTTTGGTTTCACTCTTTGACAACTCTGACAGTTTTTTACGTATTTAATGACGTCCGAATATACCCCTGACCAGAAGTAATATTCGGAAATTTTTGCGTAAGTTTTCTCTGAGCCTAAATATCCTGCCTGGGTTTCGTCGTGGTTTTCCCGTAAAACTTGACGTCTCAAGCTTTGGGGTACCACTGATTTCCAAGGGTTTGAGTCTGGTAATAGGGTAGATTTGAGTGGGTCAGTTCTGTAGAAATAGAGTTTCGAATCTCTGATTCGCCATTTTTCGTGTTCTTCTGGTCTTTTTGTAACTTGTCTGAATTCGGTAGAGTACCAGTCGTCTGTTTTGTCGTTAGTCCGCTCTTCATTTTTCTACGCTACAAGCTAGCGCAAAAGCTATATTTTTTGCTGGTTCTCCTGATCTCGAGAGAGCATCAGCGAGAAAATTTGAAATACTTTTGCGATATATGACTTCGTAGTCATATTCTAGTAACTCTAATGTCCATCTGGCTAATCTGCCAGTGGGGTTTTTTTAGGTTATGGAGCCACTTCAACGCTAAGTGTTCCGTGATTACTTTAAAGCTGTAACTTTCTGAGTATGGCCTTAATTTTCGTATGGCCCAAACTACCGCCAGGCATTCTTTCACTGATCCCAAATGGGCCCAATGTCATTTGATTAAACATTGGTAACATTTTCTAGTAGGTGTAATATGGATATCTGGATCTATTGTTTTGGAATCTGAGTGGGTAATTTGGTTGAAATCTATGTCTGAAATTTTCTTGGTATTGATTTAGAAAAGGTTAGTTGGTTATCATTTTGGCCATTATTACTTTCCTTTAAATCTTTATTATTTTTGAGTTATTGTTATCCCCACTACTGTTATTACGTTTTTGTTCAGTATTGTAAGAGACAAAAGTATATAGATCAAATTCGGAGTTTAGATTTTTTCTCTTTTTTTCTCGGCAGGTTTAAATTTTTGAAAGGAAAAGTGTGGGATTTTGGTTTGGGCGCCTGGTGTTATGGAGGTAATGCCGAGGAGGGAGATTAGGAGGTGGAAAGCCGAGATACGGGTAGAGACACAATGAAATTACAATTACTGAGTGGGCACCGGATAGTGTCACGGGTAAGGGCGGCCGTATCTGATCCGAAATGGTTCCTCCTTGAGGTTGACGGTAATCCTGGAGACGTGGTAGGTGAGAGCGGGATCGACACTTCGCACAGTTGGGTCGCACAAGCAATGCGGAAAGGTGGAAACAACGTTCCCGGTAGAGAGCACAGAACGACTGGCTAGTCTGGCGACGGTGGAAAAAGGTGTATAAAACAGTGTGACGTAGTTTTTGAGCGGCCCCTTACTTCTTACCAAATTTTTAAAAACGATTTAATTTAAATTTATAATGTAACTCATTATTCACTCATTTTGATTGGAAATAATTTTTTAATGATTGCAGCAAAGAAAAAAATTATTTTTAAAATTGGATGAAGTCAAGTTGTAGAGAATTTTTTTCACGTGAAAACAAACTATTAATCATAAAAATCAACATTTCTCGTCTTGTGAATAATTTTTATGGTGCTGATCATCATGTTTATTATTTTATAGGAAAAGGAAAGCGAAAGAAGAAACAGATATCAAATGCCCCACACACTGCTGGAATAAGTGAAAAAGAGAACAATGAAGAAAAAAGTCAAGATAATATCCACGACGACCTAAGAAGTCTTGAACAACAACGTCATACACGAGGTGACATGGTCAATTGTGCTGAAGAACCCGAAGATAACTTTGATAGTGATATTCCGGACGACGTAACCGATTTCGCGCAAAAACTTCATTTACCAGGTGAGATGATCACTTGTGTACAAGAACCCGAAAATAACTTTGATAGCGATATTCCGGACGATGTAACCGACTCTGCGCAAAAACTTGATCCACTAGGCGACACGGAGACTCCAGTAGAAGACAGCGACCATGGTGATAGTGATATTCCAGACGATATAGGAAGTCCTTCAGGAATACTGAACCCACCAACCACGGCTGCAAGAAAAAATTCGGCAAGAGAAAGTTTTCAAGCCGAAAATATAGGAGCAAAATCTGATGACGAAAGTTATGTCACGGTTGAAGCCCCTGACTCTGGAATTCAAAATTATTATCATACTCTTCTTCCATTGAAAGAAATTTTGATAGATTCTCCTCTGTTGTTTTCGGCGAATGTAAACAAAGAACATTCTCCTCTTTTCGATGAATTTTATTAATTTGTAGTCATGAGCGTTATTGTTCATATTCAAAACTTTAATGTTATGACCTGGAAGGTTCGTTACTATGTATTGAAAAGTTTGAGTTTCTGAGTTTCAGGTTTTAAAAGTAGTGATGCCGTCGAGCAATATTTCCCGATCTCGACTCGATCGTAGCCTCCAGTATCGGGCTTAGATCGAGTCGGTTTAAGCTCGACTCGACTTTGGCTCGGAAAGTCGATATATCGTCTCGGGATCGTGTCGGGTTTTCGATACAACTTCGACAGATGTGCACTTCTCAGTTGAACCGAGCGGAGAGGGAAACTTGATAATGGCTAGACGTAACCCCCCCCCCCCTGACTCCTCCACTGCTTGGTTAAATCGATTATGGCTGGAGAGAAAATGCTGAAATTTATTTCCCCCGTACTAGAAGAGTTGCACTTTGGCTTAGTAGTAAATAATTTGAAATATCCAAATGCCACTATAGAACCTATTTTTAACCTTGATTCAATTTTAAATTGTTTTTTAATAAAACAGCCTTTTTTTTTTTAATATTTGGCACTATTTGACTGTTTATTAAAATGGAGCAAATATAAAGCAGATATTGAAAAGTGAACAATTTCCAGCTGAATTGTTTTAAATAGAATGCATTCGATTGAATCGTGAATATTTCAGAGTGTTGCATCCTACATTTAAATTTTGAACTTTACAATTATAATTTTTTCCGTTTTAAATTGTTAATTTGTGAAAAAGAGTGTTTGTACTTTAATATATAAGTAATAATTATTTTAAGAAGGTTTAAAATAGAAATTATTTGACGCCTAATGAAACAAGTCTCTGATTTAAAAATATTTTAATTGCTCAATTTGTAATGTTTTTCACTTAAGATTTCTTCAAATGATATAATTAACAAATTTATTGATTCATTCTTCAATTCCGAGGATCACAAATGATGGCGTGGATACATATTTGTTGAACAGAAATCTTTGAAATGTTCTATCAATACAAGTTGTTTCTTTAAATAGATACATTTTCTACCAATGATACGAAGTTTAAACAATTCAGTTTAACTTTCATTCGAAAAGTTTAATTTTTAAACCAAATACGTACGGTAAATTAATAAGTTAAGTAGTTAACTTAACTTAAGTACTTAGTTAGTTAAAGTAACTTAAGTAGTTAAGTTAACTTAAGTAGTTGAATTTTCAATAAAAGATGGAATGGTTCAATTGTTACTTGAGAAAATTGATGTATAACCTAAAAAAAGAATTTTCAATAAAATAGTTACATCCTCAACCAATACAATGACATGTTAACCAAGTAGTTCAACTTTCAAACAAGTAGATGAATTTTCTACCAAGACGTTCAATTTTCTACAAAAAAGACTAATTTTTCACAAAATACACGCATTTTTAGGCAAAGAGGTAAATTTTAAAATTAAAAAGATAAATTATCTACCAAAAATGAAAAAGTTACATTTTTAATTTAAAAAAAAATAACTTTTTACTTGAAAAAAAACGAACTTTAAGAAAATAGTTAGATTTTCAAAAAAATAAATTACGTTTTAAATGAAATAATAAATCTTGAATTGCAATACTTTAATTTTGAATAATGCAATAAATTTTCAACCAAAAACGTTAAAAAAAAACAGTTAAATTTTTAAACAATAAAATGAATTTACAACATTACGCTTTAACTGTCAAACAAGTAGTTGAATTTTCAATCAAGACACTTAATTTTACACCAGAAAGACAAGTTTTCAACAAACACATGAATTTTCAACAATATAGTGAAATTCTTAACGAATTTTTACCCAAAAATCAAAAAGTTTATGTTTTTGTTAGAAAAATTAATTTTTATCCAAACATACGAATTATCCAGAGAATAGGTTCAATTTTCAAACAGAAAAATGAATTTTCAATCAATTATGTAGTTCAGTAGTTTAATACACTCTCTCCCTTTTACGGGTTTGAGAGTCTTAAAATCACATCTTTACAAAAATACCTCCTATCCTTACATTCAAAGTTATTAGCTAACGTTAACCCTACTTACATTAAATGGCAAGTTGAAACGGAAGTTTCTCCCTTAAGTTCTCCCTCTCTCTGCACCCTTCTCCTTGTACTTCTTATCATCTCTACATATGTCCTTCTCCTTCTCTCTAACTCTCTAACTTAGTGCCCCAGCAACCTTTTACCCTAATCTAACTCTCAACCATCATTTTCAACCAGCTTATTCTACTATACCTTGCTTATTTTTCTTATTTTTGTCCTGTTTATCAAGAAACAAATACCGAGGAACACTTTTATTCTCTACATTCCCTTTGCATTCCCGTCTCACTCCTAGCGCTCCAGCACCCCCTTTTTTCACCCCACATACACCTTCACACCTTTCCTCTGCTTTTCACTCCCGCACATATTCTGTAGGGGGCCCCCCCCCCCCAGCTTCTCCTTATTTTTCGTCTTCGTTTCCTGATCATCGTCCTTCTTCTTCGTCATTCTCACCGTTCCTGCTACCGCCATCTCTCCTTCCATCTCGCTCCAGTTCCAGATCGTCTCTCCTACTTTCGCTCTCATGAACCAAAGCTCAACTTCGTTCCCTGCCAGTTCCATTCTCCGTTTCTCCGTTCTCAGCCATTCTTGTACCTCCTCTTCCCTTTCCGTCAGATCTTCCTCCACCCACAATCTTGTGCCTCTCAGTCTACCTTTGACATTGAGCAGGTCCCTTTTGCTTTCTCACGTCTCTAATGTAAGGAGCATCCCTCCGTCCATTTTCCTCGAACTCTCCACTTTCGCCACCATATTCGTGGTCGCGGCCAAGGCTCCTACCACGTTCGTCACCTCGTTCTCTTCCTTGCTTACTCCAATCACTCTGAGGTTTCCTTTCTTCTGCGCTCTCTCTTCCTTTTCTCTCTCCCACTCTTCTTGCGTTAGCTTGTTCGGCATCTCCCTGCATGTTCTCTCTTCCGTCGGGCATCCAATCTCTTTCATTTTTCTCGCTTGCTTTCCTTCCTGCAGTCTCTCCATCCTCTCGCTAAGCAGTTCCAGTTCTTCCACCATCTTAGTCAGCGTTCCCTCAAATTTTCTCCTATCTATCTCCCTTTCACCTCTCATGTGTGCTCTTTCTATCTCCCATTCCAATTCCAGGTCCGTAATGAACTTGTCCTACCGCACTTCCAGCATGTCCACCGCATGCTTCCAAGCCTCTTTTATCGCTTTATTCGTGTGCTAGCACTTCTTCTGTCACACTCTTTCTCTCCGTTTAACTCTCGCAAAGCCCAGCTGATCTTTCAAACGATTTCGTCTCCCTCGTCACCGCTGCTTGAGTCAAACTCCTTTCTTCACTTACTCCACTCTCAACCAGGTGTCAGTAGCACTAGTACTACTTTCCTCTTTTCAGCGTTCTTCCTGTCAGTTTTCAACCAAAACAATGAATCTTTAAGCTTTATAAATGAATTGATCAATATTAATATTATTTATAAGAATTATTTTTGGGAGAATAATTAATTGATTATTATTCTCTTCTCTCGATTTTCCAACAAGATGAATTTTCATCAAAAAATCAAATATTTCAATTGTCAGGACAAAAAATTTATTTTTATTTTTAAAGAACAATTATCAACAAACTAATAAATTTTCAACCAAATTTGTTCATAAAGTAAAAAAATAGTGAGGAATAACAAAATTTTCTCTACACAATTCATTGTCAATATAGTTTAAAAAATAATAAAAGAAATCACGATTTCTCTCCGCCTATGAGTATCTACAGTATACATTTTTTTATTCAATTTGTTTATAAAATAAACAATTCGCGATGTTTGGGAAAATTTTGCTCTAGAACATCATTAGACATATAACATCAACATAATCAGAAGAAAAAACTATTTATGTTCGTTTAAAAACGCCTTATATGTAAATATGTTTATGTAATTAGTTCATAAAAGAAACAAATATTTATGTATGGCGAAATTTTCTCAGAAAACCTCATTGGCAATAAAATTTCAGCTGGGTCAGATGAAAAAAGAATATCTTTTTGCTTAAAAACGCCCAAAATGATTCTTTATTTTTCTTATTCGCTTCTCATTCTCCATTCTTCATTTAATTTCTTTATGTATGATTTATTAATAAAATAAAGAAATATTTATGCATAGCAACATCTTTCTGTAAGTATCATTGGCAATATGATTTCTGCAAGTTCAAAAGAACAAAAATAGTCCATGTAGGCGCCGAGCGCCTACATGGGTTTCGTAGCCGATTAAGACGTTAAGTCAAGTCATAACAGAATCTTGAAACAAAATATTTTTTAACTTTGTGAAAAAAAGGTTTTAAATAAAAAAAATTGAATAAAAAAAAATAATAACAAAATAATGTTTTGAACGAAAAATGCTCTAAAAAAAGAATTTGTTGAAACAAAATTTTTGTTGAAAAAAAAAATGTTGAAATTAAAATTCAAGATTTTTTACCCAAATTTTGGAAAAATTTAATAAACTGACGGATTTCAATGATACTCAGTATACTAGATGTTTTTTGTTGGTTTCCGATCACAAATTTAGGATCAAAATTTCAAAATTTTAAATTTTTTATCCTAAATGGCAAACAAATTTTAGAAAAATTCAAAATATAAACCAGTGTCCTCGAAGTACAGTCCTAGGGTTTTTACATTCTCATCAGAGAAGGTATTAGATTTGTTTTGAGATATACAAATTCCATATACGGATGTTCGCAGTACTAAAAAAAGACGAACAATTTATCCCAATGACTTTTTTTGATAAAATAAAAATTACTGGAGTTATAGCATTTACAAAAAACAAACGAAAATTATCATTTTAAGCTAAAAAACGCACGATATGAAAACAAATAAAGAGGAGAAAAACGTTGCTTTTTGAACACCCTAAAATATTGTCATAACAACTTTTTGAATTTTTTGAAAAATCTTAAATTCAAATTTTGATCGCACAAAAAATAATGAAAAATCAAAAATTCCATTTTGCGGTCAAACTATGCAAGATATGAAAAAAAAAGAAAAAAAAAAATTGTGCATTCAAAAAAGATCTATAAATTTGTGAGCAATGACTTTTTGATTTTTTTAAATATTATTTTGCAATATTTGAATTAGCAATCCCAGGCTGAGGTACTGAAATAAATATAATATCCATTTGATATAATGGTGTTGAACCTAATGTAGAAGAGTTCGCATTTTGGACAAAATCGACCGCTATACCAGAGAAAGACGTGGCGAAAATTAGTTTTCTGCATTCTAACCTGACCATTCCGGAGTTTTTATAATTTGTAAGCAGTAAG
The DNA here is from genome assembly GCA_932066315.1 of Andricus coriarius. Classification (NCBI taxonomy): domain Eukaryota; kingdom Metazoa; phylum Arthropoda; class Insecta; order Hymenoptera; family Cynipidae; genus Andricus; species Andricus coriarius. Next base: position 3,975 of record CAKNWT010326373.1, on the reverse strand, counting down.
TGTAAACGTAAATCTCTAAACATGTTAAAGGTTAAAAGATTTCGGTATTTAATGTTGAATAAATAAATATGCAATTTGATCAATAAATTTACTGAAGAATAAATAACTAATAAATAATAATAAAATAATAAATTTGTCTTGCGAATCACAAAACCAAATTGTTACACATAAATTTTCGTACATAGGTTCAGGAAGTTTTTCACTATCTGATTAAAAAAATCTCATAAGACTGAGACTCACGGAAACCGGTTAATATATCCAGGTATCAGGACCACTATTTTTTGCAGGATTAGGTCCACTTAGAGCTTTGAGGTTCGACCAGGGCCAGGGTCGAACCGAACATTGGATATTTTTTAAAGGGTTCGATTCAGACCGAACCCTTTAGAAAATTTGACGGTTCGGTTCGAACCCGAACTCCTTCAGAACCCTTTATTATTGGGCCGAAGCTAAAAGGTTCCGATCCCTGAATATAAAAATTTATTTCAAATTTGGGTGCCATTTCGGATCAAAAAGTTCGAATTTTGTAATTTCGACTGTAAATTTATGATCAGAAGCCCGAAAAAAAACTTTAGTATACTGAGCCTCATGGAAATCAAGTTTGAACCAAGTTTGAAGAAATTCTTGTTATTTCAAAAGCTTCAAGAACCCGAAACTTTCGAGTACTCGAATTTCTTTGAGAACTCGAAACTTTCTAGAGCTCGAAACTTTCGAGAACTCGAAATTTCGAGCATGCTCGAGCTCGACTCCAGTAAAAAAAAGTCGGCTCGGGTCGACCCAAAGTTTCGAGCTTTTTGCACACCCTTAGAGATTATTAATATTTAGTAGACGCCTGTTTTCAAAAAATAATTTAAAAATCTACAGGAATGTAGAGGGAATTTTTTGAGGTACCTAGAATGTTTCTACTTGTAAAATAACGCTCAAAATTTTAATTTGGCTAGGAAATCTTAAGCGTAAATATATATTTCTTCAATTGCAGTATATTTAGAGTTTAAGAGTCATGTAAGGACTCCAGAAATGCATAAAACATATTTTTTTAACGCGCAAAACCAAAGCTTTTATCGATCGAATCCAAATTAATTATACTTTTTTTGGGTCCAAATACATTACTTTTGCACACAGTACCATCTCCGATTTCCAAAATTTGGTTTTATCGACCCAGCTAAAAGCACCAAAAAGTACTATATACAAAAACGAAAGAATAATTTTATTTCATCGGCACTTTGCAGTGTGAAATTATATTTTTTTAAGTTGTAATCCTTATGATGTTAGTGTTTTTTCACCATATGCTCGTGGTTACAAAGAGAATTAAAAACGAAATAATTAAAAAAAATGTGCATATAATTTACTGCAATTTTTATTGTCTATCAAGCATAGACACGAATTGGACACCAGTACCTTTTACGTTTCCACAGTTCTTTTCAATGCGTATCATTTTTCACGCGTTCGACCATTCGAACGCATTGGCACGCATAGAGGAACTCACGCATTCAAAAATACACACGCATTCAAAAAATGTTAATACGACCCAATCCGTTTCAATGCATTTTTTTCTGGGTTATTAACATAACCTTTTATCTTAAAAGGAAATATTATTTTTCCTAATAATTATCGTTTATTGTATGTATTTATTATTTAATTTTTTCTAATTAATTTTCTCCTGATAAATAATAATCGTACTGTTCATTATTTTAGAAATAACCGAACCTCTTAATTTGGAACAAACTACAGTAAAGTCTCCCGTATTTCGGCATCCTTGAAACGTAAAGATTCTTTGTGTTCAAGCCTGGACGGGCCCCCACCTATACCGTGAGTGGGCAGGTTCTTTTTATCAAGCGACGTTCATTGGCTGATACGGCCTTGCATCGATGCGCCCCCTGCAAGCAACTTTTTCAAATACACATGTACCGAAAAAGCGCGGGTCGATCTTAAATCAATAAGTACTATCAATAATAATATACAGATAAATACACCCGACATTCCTAGAACTACTGTTTCTCCACGCAGTTTCTTAGCTCAAGGGGCCAGAGACGGTTGCAACTCTTGTATGAAAAACACCAGCAGCGTAGAAACAAAGACACAGTTACTCACATGCGGAAATTGCGCGATATTATGTATTCCAATTGGAAACGTTTCAGACGGCCCCGATTTGCGCAGTAGAAAATGTCACGGTCTGTTGGCCAGTGTTTTTGCTGACGAATGACGTGACAAACGTAAAACTTCCTGGAAATAGTACAAGTTTCCAAATAAAAATCAATATATTAGAATAAAAAAGCGACTCAAATATTTCGCGACAATGCTAGGCTAGATGGAAATGTCAGCCGTCAGCAAGGTTAGCATATTATAGGACTGCAACTGCACACAAGTTTTTGGAGAAAATTTCTGAAGGTAAAGGTAAGTGATAAAGGTCTGAATAGTAATATTTCTAAAGTGTAAAATCTTTTTTCTCAGTCATGTCCCATTCTTTCCTCGAGTGGCGACCTTTCAGTGTCACGAAATACAAGCAAAGGTAGTTAATAGCGAGTTGATAGTGTATTTTATTAAGCAAATACAAGTTTCACAGCGCCGAATCTCTCCAAAAATGCTGTTAGCACATTATGGCATTTTCAGAATTTGAGGGGATGGCGGGGGTAAGTACTGGGGTCAGGGTGGTCCGTTTAGGGTGGAATCGACTTATTATTGTTAGTAGATACTAAAAAAATTTTTGTCAAATGTTTTGACCCAAAAATAAATTAGGCCAAAAACCGCCCAAATCGACCCTCCTCCTTTGCACCCAACAGGCGCACCTGTGGATGCCAATTTAGCCGATATAAAAGCTACCCTAATCTCACGGAACGTGTAAAATGTGCGCCGCTTAGGAACATTCTAAACATAAATTACCGTAATTGTTATTATTATCAATAATTATTTCGTAAACCGTAAGTGATAGGTCAAAATCGATGTCAGTTTATGATATGGATATCATATTATAGTATGGTCCCAATGAAACGTGCCGTGCTATTAGGTAAATCTATAAGGCACACCTATGATTACCATTTGGCATAGACTTACCGATACATTACCGACATACCGATCGTACCGTTCCTTACCTCAACCTCTCTTTCCACAATTACCGTCACGACCGTGGAGGGGAAGATTTAGGGCGCGGATAATGGTTCAACCGATTACTGTCGATTAATTATCTGTACCTCTCACAACATTCTCTCTTTATCTGCAATTTTAGGAACCGGAATAAAAAAATAACGGAATCCGATCCCTTTTTCCTCCGTTCGGCTTTTCTCAATTTCATCAGACATCAAACTCAAACTGCTAGAGTCACACTCATCACAAACACACGTAATATTGTTACCGCGTTACACTCTACACCTACACTTAACACTGTAATTAACGCACACACCAACACGCTCATACAAGTAAAGCTTATTAAATTTCAAAGAGAACGGTGACAGCCAATTGACTAACAAATTGGTGTTTTTTTCTTCAATTTTTTATAAGTGCTATTTTTAAAAATATTTTCAGATTTATTAACAAAGATATCAAATCAGTGCAAGAACTATCTGGTAATAATTTCCATTTCATGTGAATAATTCAAAAAAATATATATATAGTAGTATAAATAAATTAATAAACAAATTAATTTGTGGGTGATGCACAATGTTCATCTCATTAAAATATATAGTTTTCGTTTCAAATGTGAGAGAATGCGCTTCATTTTCATTTGCGAAATCAACTAAAAATTCGTGTTCAATTTTTCCTCGCTATGATCCCTGGCGGACCGAATGAACGGAACGGATACGCTACAGCGTACCCTTAAAGTATTCACATCGTATCCTTTCCGTATCATGGAAGAAAAACTCATTAAAAAAGGAAGATGAACATTTAACTTGTTGAGATTTGGATTCTAAGTGAAATTTTGCGTTAGAAGGTCACGGAGTAATTGCAATAGTTTTGCTTGCAACGATAAAAACTTTAAAAAAA
>CAKNWT010326371.1:0-19007 GCA_932066315.1 Andricus coriarius | reverse complement strand
TAGTCAACATTTTTCTCGTGAAGGGCTAAACGGATTTTGACGATTCTTATGTTGAAATATTTGATTGCAAATGTACATTCCAGAAATTATTATTCTAAATTTAAAAACGTTGAATTGAAAAAAAACGAAATGTTTATAAACAAGTTGTACTTTTATTTTTTTGCGCTCAGAGCATGCTGTTCGTCAGTCAATTTAAAAGAATAGTAATTACATTCACAATAAAAATGTTGATCGGGTTGTAACAAAACATTTTTATTGTTGATAACTTCTGAAACGAAAATTTTGTTTGATCAAAACCTGGAAAAATCTTTTATAACATAAAGGCTATTAAAAAATTTATTTTACAGCGAAAAAAAACTACTTTCGATTTATGGTGACCTACTTGGGATTATTTGACCTCAACTAAAAATTCAAACTCAAATAAAGAGATTAGTAAGTAGAAAATTCTAATCAATGCAGATTTTTAAGATGATATGCTAATACTACAATGCTATATAGGTCGCTTTTTTGGCTCCTTACACTTTTTTCTGTGTGCCTGTGAAATTCAACTATTTGGTTGAACATTTATATTTTAATGTTGAAAATTCAATCGTTTTCTAGAAAATTCAACTATTTGATCAGAATTTTATTATTCTTTCGAAAATTGAGCTAGTTTCATGGAAAAGTGAACTGTCTAAATTTATTTGGCTGACATTACTTAAGAATGGGAGGAGGGGAGTTAACAACTTATAGACCCTAAAAAAGACGGGTAAGTGGTTAAACATTTCAGAAAAATCTTGACGTAATTTTTTTAAGGCCCCTTGTATCTTAATATATATATATATATATATAGTTTATGAAAACCTAATATGAACTCGTGGCTTTGGGGGCAGTAAGTTTTATATATGTAATTAATCTGTGATGAAGAACATTTTATGTAGAGGCCGAAAATTCCCTTAAATTAAGAAAAAATGGACGCTCAAGGCACAATTATATAATGTATATATTTATTTTATATCGTATTTTAGTTTTTAAATTACCTGCTGGGTGAGGAAGTACATGTGCCAGAGATGTCCGCACCCGAACACCACTTCATGTGCCTATACAATAGCCTCCCACCCCTTTTTCGTAAATTCTGCTTTTTTAACTCTATACATGGTCGTGCATATATCACCAGGTTTAGGATCTACTGCATGAACTGTAAAAAAAGTATTATTTAAGAGCTAATTTCAGGTATCAAACTAAAACTCAGAATAAACAGTCTCAAATGTTACTAGAGTAAGACCACTGAGTGAGAATCTAAATTCATTCGTTTTACATTGAAAATAACAGCATGGAGTTATGCTTTTGAAAATCACGACACTCTAAAAATGATACCGTAGAAATGAGATCTCTAGTCATTAGTTATTTCAAAAATACAAAACAATCATTAACTAGAACTACATAGAGAAAAGGTGCCTAAGAAGGACCCCCCTCCATATTTTTTGTATGAACATATTATATTTATCAAATGCATACGTGTATACATGCTTACCATTCTTCTAGTTAGTGACAACTTTTTTTTCAAATGTGAGTCAACTAATAAAGGTAAACAGAACAAATTCTTTTAGCACTTTTTATTATGATATTATTTTTCCAGTCTTGACGCTGATGTGTCAAAAAAATGTACTGATCGAACTTAGATTTTTTTAGTTCTTTTCTAGCTGGCAAAATCAGATATTCAAATTTTGCTCCAATCAGAGTCAAACACTGATTAGCTCTCCTAACCACATCTAACCACTTCCTGCTTTTAGATCACCAACGCGAAATTCTTAAACTTTTATGAACCCCAGCTTCATTTTACTTTTTATAACACTCGTTTCATAATAATTGGCTATATTCAACGCTTATTATACGTTTTATTATGTATTTTGCATATGTATTACGTCATCTAGTTACAATTTTTAGAAAATTTGAAAGGAATTTTAGGGATTTCTCCCCTAGTAAATTATACCAAATTGTAAGTCTACTACCAATAAAAACAAAATTCAAAATTTCTTCAAACTTTCAAATTTCGGGGATCGACCGCCCCCAATTTGTTCATTTTTCTAAAAAAGAAATTCAATGTTTTCTTTCTGAAATCAGTCACCATTCAGTCATGAGCATTAGCCCAGGCTTTTGAAATTAAGATGGGGTTTTTAATGGGAAATGGTCAGTTTTCCAAAAAATGAAAAAAGAAGTACTTGTTATGATCTTTTTATGTACATGAATTACTTTTATTTGATAAGTGATAGGTTTCCAATAGTCTTTTAAGACTGATTTTCAATTTCTTTAACACGTATTATTTGTTTAAACAATTAAATTCTCCTTCAAGTCGTGAAAAATTATTATTTTTTTTGATAAGCGATACAGAATGGTTGGTGTCCAAAACGGGTTAACCTCATTTTTATCTTTTCATAGCAGAAAGTAAAAGCGTTCGTATTTTGACATTTTTATACTTTATGTAACAAAAATCAATTTTATGTTATGTGGCCACCCCACACATACTGTTTAGGAATGTCAGTTCGTTATTTACAAAATTATCGAATGGGTTTAAGGTTTTTTGTCCTTTTTTTTATAATAAGTAAAACTATTTACATTTAAAATAAAATTATATTGAAAAAAGTTTTCCTTCTGATCTTTCCGATGTTTTTGTTTATCAACATTTTTTTAGCTATTTGAATCTGAGATTCACATAAACAAAAAACTATTTTAATTTACCATTATTAAAAAAGAAATTTCTTTTAAGGGAAAAATCGTGCGATTTGAAACGAAAAGGAATATAATATTACCATTGACTTGTACTATATCGCGTCCGCGTACCTCATTTGTACCATTCGTACCGACCCCTAATCTTAATCATTTATTATAGAAAAACTAAAATGAATTTTGAATTTCTTTCAAAGGTTATAGACAAGGATTTTGTCAGAAAACTAAAAAAAGTGCATTTCGAAAATTTTAAGGATTACCTCATTTTGGCCGTCAGCCATTCAGTTAAATGAATGCCAAGTGTAATATTTCTTTTTTAACATATTTTTTAATTATAAAAACAATTTTTTGCCATGTAAATCGTAAAAGATAATTTTTTCTAAAAATAAATAACATAATGAACAAACTTTAGGAGTGGTATATTTTTTAATGATATTCGGCAATTATTCAAATAATTGTTATTTGTTTAAGCTTTCATTTTCTTCAATGAATTTTGAACACTTACTACTTTCTGGAATTAAACACGTATTTATTCAATGCTCAGAATAACATTTATTCTGAAATACAGTTTTCAATTATTTGAAAACTTTTTATTTGTTTAAACAATATTTATCCCCCATGAAACATGCAAAGTTACTATTTTCATTCATTCATTAACTATATAATTTATACAGAAAAATAGTAACTTTTGACGATTCAATATGAACAAAATTTCTTGCAAACAAATCATAGTTGCTTAAAAAATTGAAATTCTCCCTAGGGATCGCGGGACCTTGTAGCTGGTTGGAGGGCTTGTGGGTTTCATCGGAATATAGATCTGGATAGGTGAACCAGAGAGGCTGCATCGCCAGGTGTAGTTACTCTGGGGAACTGACGGACTCTAATCAGTGGGACTTAAACTAAGGAGCAATCCTTCCAGGAGGTAATGGCAAAGCCTCCTAAAATATCGAGGGCGCGAGTTCTCATGCTCCCAAGCTATGATGTAATCGCCGTGTCAAGGGCTGAATGGTACCAGGGTTAAAAAATCCTTTAACACCCCGGTCTGCCCCCCTCAGTATAGGAAGTCAGGCTGGGGCCTCAAAGGAGGTGTCTTAACGGGGACTTTGGGACACCAGTTCCAATCCCATAGTATGTAGACCCGCCCCCTGCAAGCGGGGCTCTTCAGAGTGTGTTTCTAATTTCCCTAGCTTCTCGTGGGACAACTGAATGAAACACGAAAAACAAGACAAAAATAATGAGGAGCCCGTTCCGGGACCCTCTTCTAACCCACCACCAGTGGTGGAAGGCTCCTCAGGGGGCAGTGCATCACGAGCGGTGCGAACTTCTGGAGCTCTTCCGCTTCTGGATTACCAAACCTATCTAGGGACCCTGAATTAGCCTTTTAATGGCTGAGACTGGAACCACGATTATGCAGATTAATCTGCACCACAGCAAAGGCGCCTCAGCGGTTCTGGCCTGTCGCTTGTCACTGGTGCAGGCAGCAATTGTCTTGATTCAAGAACCCTGGTTATACAGTGAAAGGATTAGTGGCTTGTCAGGATGTGGCTCCATATATATGGGGCCACGAGAAAAAGCGTCAAGGACATGCACAGCCGTCAAGGGTATGGATGCGATCTTGCTGGCGATTCCGAGGAACCCCCGCCTCCCAGAAAGGTGGAGGCTCTAATTCGGCACTGTCAAGAGAAAGAAATTCCTCTGCTGTTGGACTGCGACGCAAACTCTCACCACAATGTGTGGGGAACCATAAACATCAATGACAAAGGGAGAGATTTAATTGAATACATAGCAGGCACAGAGCTGGAAATTATGAATCGGGGTGATACTCCCACATTCCAGACTAAAAACAGAAGTGAGGTTTTTGATTTGACTCTATGCTCGGGTGTACTGAGGAGCAGGGTAGTGGGCTAGAATATATCGTGTTTCGATTAAGCCTAAGAAGACCAGTGGTTTCCAAGATCAAAAACCCCAGAAACACACTTTGGGATTCATATAAAGAGGAACTCAACGGTAGTTGAGGTAGTTGAGAGGTAGAAACTCAACGGGTGCCCTATCAGGTGCCCTACAAGCACAATTAAGTCTAGGAAGGAAGCAGAACGGTGGAATACCTACCAGGAGAAACTCCGTGAAAAGACAAGAATATTGTGCAATAGGGCAAATAGAACTAAATTGCCTTCAGACTGGGACGCCTATAAGACGGTCCAGTGTGAACACAATAAAAATATGAGAAAGTATAAGCAGGAAGATTGGACAAGATTGGAGGGGCTTCTACGAGGAATTGAAACACATTTCGGAAACAGCGAGGCTCCACAAGATTCTGGGGGAAAATCCGGAAGCTCGCCTCGGTTTCATAGGGCTGGATAATGGTGAGTTTGCCGAAGACGAAGAAGCAACGCTGAATCACCTGATGGAAGTTGACTTCCCAGGTTTTCAACGAATCCGAACCGACCCAGCGGGTTGAGAGGGCCGACTGGACTTTCGCCGCTAAGGTCGCTGATTACAAAAAGGTGGAATGGGCCATACGTTCCTTCTGTCCTTTTAAATCACCAAGGGCGGATGGCATTTATCCAGCGCAGAGTGGCCGTCATAACCTGGGAGAGAGGGTTACACTGCTGTAAACGATTTTCGACCAATCAGCCTGACGTCCTTAATCCTGAAGACGTTGGAGAAGCTGATCGAGAGATACATTAGGCATGATGCGCTCTTGGCCTCCCCGCTGTATAAAGGGCAGCATGCTTTTCAGGCAGGCGGCTCGGTAGAAACAGCGCTTCATGCTGTTGTGCAAAATTAAAGCAGCAGTTGGAACAAAAGGGGTATGCTGTGGCGGCTTTTATAGATATAGAAGCTGCTTTCAGCAAAACTCCTCCAGAAGTCACCTGCCGAGAGGCTCTGAGATGTGGCGTGCCGGACCAGCTTGCATGCTGGATAGGAAGTATGCTACGCCGGAGAAGACTCGAAACCAGGTGGGGTGAGGGCCTAGTAAGGGAAATAGCTACACGGAGATGCCTACAGGGGGGTGTCCTGTCGCCCCTCCTGTGGTGCATTGTGGTAGACGGCCTCCTTCGAAGGCCTAATAAAGAGGGGTATTATACTCAGGGATATGCGGATGACTTTGTAATCTTAGTCAGAGGGGCTCATGTGGAAACGATGATGGATCTTATGAGGTCAGCGCTGCGCATCGTAGAGCTCTGGTGCGATAGCTCAGGACTCTCGGTAAATCCGGAAAAGACCAACCTGGTAATTTTCACGAAAAATTATAAAGTGCCAAAAGTTGACACTCCTGTTTTTTGCGGTGGGGAGTTGACATTTTCTAATTCAGTTAGATATCTGGGAGTAATCCTAGATAGCAAGCTGAACTGGGCAAAGCACCTGGAGACCCAATGCAGAAAGTTTGTCATGACTATTTGGATGTGCCGGAGAGCCTTTGGGTTGACGTGGTTATTAAGGCCTAAAATGCTTGCATGGCTCTCCTCTGCTGTCCTAAAGACCAGGCTCCTACATGCGGCTGTGGTTGCGTGTTGCGATAACCGCTAGAGCGGCACACGCGATGGGCCGCCTGGCAAGACCAAATTAATGGACCCGGGGGACTAGACAAACTAGGTTCCCGAGTGATATCAGCGCACTGCCGATTCTACAGATGAGGCAAGATAAAATAACGAAAAAACTTCGCCAAAGCTTTCCGCGTCTGCATCCCAAGCAGGAATCTGTGGAAAGCAAGTGGTACCCCGCTCCTCCCATGGGAAATCTAGTATACAGATAGCTCCAGGGGAGAGGGAGGGTCAGGAGCAGGAATCTCTGACAGCAAGAGAGGGAAAGGGATAGGCATCCCACTTGGTCGACATGCTACTGTCTTTCAGGCGGAGGTCTTGGCCGTTTTTCGCTGTGCTGAAACACTAATAGAAGAAAATCCTGCTGGCAGACAGATTACGATTTGTTCAGACAGCCAAGCGACACTAACTGCTATAGGGAAACCAGACATAAACATCAGAACTGGTTTGGGAATGCAACAAGGCATTAAACTAACTTGAAGAAAGAAACAATGTGGCCCTCATATGGGTCCCTGATCACACAGGGATCAAGGGCAACGAAAAGGCGGACCAGTTGGCAAAACGCGGCGCAGCAAGCAAATACATAGGACCAGAACCGGTACTGGGAATAGCGTCTTGATGTGTCGGTATGGCCATCAAAAGCTGGATCCGAATAAAAAACACTGGGAATACTGGGAAAAAATCCAGGGTCGCCGACAGGCAAAATCCACCGTGGGATATATGTACAGAATGGACAGAGCCAGGGAAATCCTTGGTTCACCCAAGAAAGACATAAGGACAGTGGTTCAGATGCTCACGCGGCACAACCAACTGAACTATCATATGCACAAAATGGGGTATAACCCCACGACAGAGTGCAGGAGATGCGGCAGGGATGACGAAACATCCCTGGATGTATTATGCCAGTGCCCGGCATTAGCTAGGCTCAGCCAACAGATATTCGGGGCCCATTTTATGGGACCAGAGGAAATTACAACAGGATCAGTACTCGAAATACTAGGCATCGTCAAGAGGTCTGGGGTCGACTGCTGAGAGTGGGAAGCTCTCCATGGGCTACCCGCCTGTTTTAAAACGAAACTAAACTAAACAATTGAAAATTAGTCAAAAAATACTTAAAAACTTGTCATTCACTGAATAAAAATAATGAATGTTGAAAAAATTCCAAAAAATGCTTTCCTTAGCATGAATTTTACATTAAACTGCCAATTTTGATATATTTTGGTGCGTTTTTCGGGTATGATAAAAGGGGGTTGGAAGGGGTTGTTAAAAATAAAAAGTTATTGGGTGGAAATGATTCCTTCAACCTTATTTAAGAAAATTTACTAGCAAGAACGTCTTTTTACCATTTTTTCGAAAACTGGTCTTTTTCTATTAAAACATTCGTTGTAATTTCAAAAGCCTGGGGGCGCGGTTTAATGTCGACCAATTTGAGAAAAGGCAATTTATTCTCCAGGAAACGCACAAATTGGGGCAGTTCGATCACCAAAAACCGAAAGTCGAATTTTTGGACCACCCCAGAGTTTTCATATTATTATGTGTCATATTATTATGTTATATTATAGATACAGGGCTTGTATAGGACATTGTAAGTTATCTATAAATATAAAAAATGAAGAAAATAAAAAGTGGGGTCTTTTCAGAAATTCTCTTTAAAAATTAATTTCTGAAAAATCCAAGAAGTTTTTTGAAATATTTTGGTTCAAAAAGATTTTTTCAAAACTGCGTCCTATTACAAATAATTAAAAATAATAGACCTTATTTGTTTAAAATCACCAAAGTTATGAAAGTTTAAGAAAAAAGGACCAAAGTTTTCAATTTTGAATATCTCCTATGTTTTCTAATTTTTTCAAAAATTATTTAAGGTTTTCTTTTCAACACCTAAGAGAACGGATACTAGAATATTCATAAAAATTACTAACAATAGCTGGAATTCTTCTGATGATTTGACATGGAATCGCTCCTTATTAAAATCAAAATATGAGTTTTGAATATTAAGTAAATTTTCTACAAAGATACTTAAAGTTTCAATGCAAAAAGAGGAATTTGCAACCAGTTGCATTTTTTTCCAAGAATGATGCAATTTCTACTGATATAGATAAATTTTTAAACTAACAACAAAAACTGTTGAATTTTCAACAGTTTATAAATATAAACACAAGGCAAATAAATTACTGTCAAGAATATTATATCAGGGTTAACGCAAAACTTTCTTTTTACAATTCCCTAATTTTTCCCTGACAAATTTTACATTTTTCCCAACCATTAACATTCAAAGACCAGAATTTTAAACTTGTAACATTTTTAACCTACAATCTTTCATAAAAAAATAAAACAATGGAGATTAAAATTGAAAATTTTCAAATTCATTCTCCTTGAGTTATTTAAAGTTATAGAAATGCCATGATTTTCATGAGATTATTTTTGGTAAATCACTGACTTTTCCCCAACCAATAAAGTTCTCTGACTTTTTTTAAATTATTGTTGGCTAGGTGCGTTTTTCACTCATCATGTTTCTTTGGCGCGTAACGTTAAATTCATATTAAATTTCTGTACAATTTCTGCGAGTTATTTGTTTCTTTTGCGACCCCCCCCCCCCCTCAACCCCTTTTCCCGTATTGAACTGTTAAGTTATTTGAGTACGGTTCCTGATACTAATGGACCGCAGAAAAATACTTTACTTGGAGTAAAAACTATTTCATAAAACATCCTTGGGGTGGATTCAGAGTAAGGTTTTTGGATAGGGGGCATCTGAATTTTACACTCCCCCACCAGTTAAGGAGAAAGGAAATCATTATTCGAATTTTCAATTTTGAAAAACTCTATAATTAAAAAAATCGTTTTAGATAATATTCTCTTAATAATTATTGTTTTAGATTGTGTTTTAGCTTTTGACTTACTCATTCTAGTTGAAAGTGAAGTGTGAATTCGCCCTGTCCACATTACTCCCAAAAATTTTTTATCACGGAACACCACATCAAGATCCTGAACAAGTCCTTCCGGGCCTTTTGTTGGCGGTGGCCGTGGCAGTCCTGGAACTAAATCTGTAAGAAAAATACATTTGACAATTATTTTGAAGTTTAGAAAATTTGAACATGTAACTACTATATTGTACTCAATTCTTTTAGAAATACTTTTAGAATTTGAAAATTTTTAATGGATTTCAAAGGCTCTGGAAGATATTAAAGTATTTTAGCAGATTCCAAGAATTTTAGAAAGCTTTAGGGAGTACACGAAATGGAATGAAATGAATTACTTTCAACACTTTAGAAGAATTTTAAAGAATGGATTGTATTTTTAAAGTATTTTTTCTCCCTAAAACACGAAGTTCTATTAACAAATTATGTTCGGTATTTGTGGGATTACAAGAGATTTTACAGGATTCAAGGAGTTTCATCAATTTCAAGAGATTTCAAGCTATTTTAAAAAGTTGAGGATATTTTTAAAGATTTTAATAATTTAACGCAATTTCAAAATTTATATGGATTATCAAAGAACTTTCACGGATTTCAGAAAATTTTAGAGGATTTTAAGAAGGTATACAGGATAGCAATAATATTTGAAGTATTTTAAAGAAAATCTAACAAATTTGTATAGAACGTTAGAAAATAAATTTTAACGAATTTCAAAGGATTTGAAAGAGTTTATGGTATTTTCAAATATTTCATTGTATTTAACGAGATTTCTAAGGATTTACGAAAAATTTCGTGGGATTCCGGAGAATTTCAAAGGATTTTAAAATGTTTCTTAAAGGGTATTTGAGTAACTAGTGACAGTTACGTTCCTTAGCGAAAACAGGTAACTAGTTACAGTCACATTAGATAAAGTGACTTCAAGTTACCTAAAACTTACTTTATCCACTTCTTTTATTTTATAACTTAAAAATAACAATAAATAAGATGGTAATTCATAAAAGCCTAATTTAAAACTAAACTGACATTAGTCAAAGTCAGATTTTTCAGTCACATTTTGTAACTAAGCAGTTCTATTTTTAACTAAAAAATAGGACATTTTGTTTCCTGAAGAAATGAGTTTTCAAGCCAAAAGGATGAACCTTCACCACAAATTTAATAACTTTCATACCAATAATATCACTTTTCAACAAAAAAGTTAATTTCCAACCAAATAGTTGAATTTTCTACATTTTTAAAGCCAAAAAGACGAATTTTCAAGAAAAGAGTTTTTACCCGAAAAAAGTAAATTTTCAACCAAGATTGGACTTTTTATTAAACTAGTTAAATTTTTAAGTAAATGTGTGCATTTTCAAACAAATGGTTGAAAGTGAACAATTTTCACTGAATTATTGCATTTTTAAGGCAAGAAGACAAACTTTCTACAAAACTGTTGCATTTTCAAACCAAAAATATGAATTTTTAACAAAAACTTACTTTTAAACGAAAAAATATTGTGGAAATTTTAACAAAATGCATTAGCTTTTAACTGAAATAGATGAATTTTCAACGAAAAATATAACAGTTTATATTATTTCAACACAAAAAAAATTATGATTGAAATCAAACACAGAAGAATTCAACAAAAAAGAAAATTACAAGAAAATATTGTACTTGAAGTTTCAACCAAAATCAATTAGATTTTTTTACCAAAAAAACTGAACTTTGAAACAAAAAAGACGCATTTTGAAACAATAAAGTAAACAAGTTTCAATGAATTGTTGCATTTTTAAGCCAAGAAGACCAACTTTCTACAAAACTGTTACATTTTCAAACCGAAAATATGAATTTTTAACAAAATTTTACTTTTCGACGAAATAAAGTAGTTGAATTTTTAACAAATGCATGAACTTTCATCTACAATAAATGAACTCTTAAGTAAAAATATAATAGTTGATATATTCCAACGAAAAAAGATTTTGATTGAAATCAAACACAGTTTGATTAAAACAAAAAATGATTTTTTTTATCAAAAGAAGTTCCGAGCGATAGATGCAGAGCGTGTTAATATTAAATATTAAGTTGTTTTCTAATTTCTTGATAGCAACTGTAATAAATTCTTTTATTAATATTATTGAAAATTCATGTTACCAATAATCAAAGTGAACAAAATCCAAGAATCCAATAATCAAAGTGAACAAAAAAGATTGCGATCTTTAAAAGCAATTGTAATGAATTTAAAATGTTATCAAATTTTTTTATAACAACTTTAATTAATAATTCTATAAACATTAATCGAAAGTTCACGTGAACAATAATTTGCGATAAAAAATGTTTAATTGCATATTTGCGATAACATGTATATTCTTTATCTCGTTGAAATTTTTAATTTTTCTTATAGTGCAACGCTTTTTTCGTCAATTATTTTTTATGTGAACGACAAGATTGCGATCTTTAAAAACATTTGTAATGAATTTCAACTGGTTTAAAATTATTTTATAACAACTTTAATAATTTCTTTTGTTAACATTATTGAAAATTCATGTTACCGATAATTTGCGTTTAAAAAAACAGTTTAATTTCATATTTTTACTCATTACGTCATCAAAATTTAAACATTTTCTTATAAATGCTTTCTTTCATTTATTTTCAAAGTGAACAAAAAAGAATGCGATCTTCAAAAACAATTGTAATGACTTTAAACTGTTCTGAAACTTTGTTATGACAACTTCAATAAATTGTTTTACTAATATTAATTGCAAAACTTGAAAAATAATACAGATAATAATGTGTACCGTTCCAATAATAACAGATCCATCCTTTCTGTTCAGGATTTCAATTAGAACTTCATTACTTACGCGGTCGCGAGTGACCTTGAGCACGACGAGAGGAGCCTCAGTACCGTTCTACCCACGTCTTGGGTTACCACCCTGTTATTACGCTCGTAGTATTTTTTAATGTTCAATTTCAAATTATGGCATTTTTGCCTTGAATTATTAAAAGTCTAGCAATGATGAATGTAACTTTCTAGGTATCTTTAGTCAGTGACTAAAGGCATAATAAACAGACTTGTTGTTGTCAATTGGCACAGTGTTAATTACTCATGAACCCTTTCGTAACATATTCATATAAAACTATTTTCGACATTATTATAGAACCAGCTGACCTTTTTGAAGTGCAAATTTGCACACTTTCCAAGTATCGGATGCTCCGTGTGAATATTCTCACAGCCAAAAAGCTTTGAATAAATTGCATGCCTTTAATTCAAAATCAGCTGTCAAAATAGCTGTTTGCCAGATCTGTATTATTTTCTTGTCATTTAGTACGATATAAACTTGCACTTCCCTGAAGCAATCCGCGTAATTAGAATTGCAAACAATTTTGGCTTATGCCCTTTTGGAATTTCAAACTTTGGCGCTTATGTCCTTTTGCTGTGCCTAATGTTGACGCGTACGCCCTTTTGCTTTGCCAAATGTTGGCACTTATACCCTTTCGCTTTGTCAAATGTTGTCGATTATGCCCTTTTGCTTTGTCAAATTTTGGCGCTTATGCCCTTTTGCTTTGCGAAATGTTGGCGCTTATACCCTTTTGGAATTTTTAACTTTGGCGCTTATGCCCGTTTGTACGACAAACGTACGGACGACCGAAACGATAAGGGTTTCAGCCCGGGGCTATTATGGCTATCATCGGGAATGTCTTGGCTCAAAATGTGGGGACAATATGCTAAAGTGGAAATGACACCGTCTTGACACGCCAAAATGAAGCCCTCCGTCGCCGAATTCTATCAAGGTGATTTGAGAAAAGTAAACCTTGGCTCATACGACATGGGCTGATTCTTCACATTTCTTTGGAAGATGACGTACATCCTCTTGTCGAGGAGCTGTTCGCGGAAGTTTTTCTTCTATGCTTTCTTGATCCGGACCTTCAGAAGTGAGTACTCGAGATGGATAAGATTTGATGCATTTTTCTTACCCTTGGTATTGAAGTCAAGGCCAAGTATTTCAGCAGCCTCCTCTGCTGCTTCGTGCAGAAAAGCTCCTTTGCGCACTTCTTCATGCTGCCTGACTATTTCAAGAAGAGTGTATCGTCCATTTGCGAATATATATCTACTGTACCCAGAATAATCCTGCTGTGAAGACATTCATGATTCAGTATTCCGTGATCACCTTGACGGTATGAGATGTACAGTCGAGGAATAGACGACTTGAGGTGCATGCTTTTTTTCACGTACATAACCTTTCGTGATCTAGTATCGAAGGATCTGAGTTCATCCTTCGTCCATGAAAGCACTCCAAATGAATAAAGTACTACCGGGACGGCAATCATATACGTGTCGAATAAGAAGTTTATATCTGCATCAGAAAGAATTATTTATAGATATCATCTTCTGAATGCGGCTCTGCTGTACGCTAGGTATGTATAGGTCTCTTAAGTACCAAGGTGTCTTGTACCTCTTCCGTCGACGAGCTTAGGGTCTTCGGGGATGCCACTAAGTTTTCATGTCCATGAAGTTAGCACAATCAACATAAAATATCCAAGTTTTGAATAAAGGAATCGTTTGGTCAAGTTTCAAAACCAAATTTTGTCGTTTGGACGGCAAACCTCAAAGAGATATTGAGTTTTCAAAATTGGAGTGCTGATTTCACGCTTGCACAACAAATTTTTATTTGTTGACGTCGTTTGGTCACTTTTGAAAACTCACTTTTGACGTTTGGACTTCAAAATTCAGCGAGTTATCGAATTAAAAGTCACTGGCACTAGCATCGCTTGGCTCACACTCTGTAGATAAACCTATATTGCTCGCGCCAGCTTTTAAAATTACTGATGTTGAAAATCGATTTTTCTGGAGAAAATTAATGTTTTCAACTGCGAATAAAAGTATTACACTCTTGGTTGAAAATTCATCATTTTCAGTTGAAAATTCAACTACCTGATTGAAAGCTTCACGTATTTTATTAAAGAATCGTATTTTTTGATCGAAAATTAATCTTCAACTTTCAACCAAGAAAAAACGATGTTTCAATTAAAAAGATAAATTTGTAACCAAAAATGGTATAGTTTCATTTTCAGTTAAAAAATTAATTTTTTGGCAAAAAAGATGAGTTTTCAATAAAATATAAAAAATTTCAACCACTTAGTTGAATTTTCTTCCACAAAAGACTATTTTTCAATGAAATAAATTAATTGCTGATCAATTTTGGTTGATTTATAATTCTGTTGATACCAATAAAAGAAATTTCTATTCAAGTTTCGATAAGGTTTTTCAGGACTTCCGGTTCGGGAATGGAGAAAAGTAGATGTGTGTGAGCTCGATACAGTGTAGAATGTGTAAAACGCAAAAGTGAAAAAGGCACCTGTGAGTTTTAGGTTAGGGGACGAACCGGAAGTGGCTAGCAGAAGACGCGCTGGAGATACGCGTGGCGAGAGCGTCAACTAGGATGAGGCGTAGTTTGACTACAATAGTAGAAAGACAGAGGGAGCAGAAGAAGTGATTAAAGGGAGAAGTCTCAGCTGGAGGGAAGAGAAAGAAAGAGTGCGGAGAGACAACAAAGTCTTAGCAACACCGTGATGAGTGAGGAAGGAGAAGAGGAGAAGAAGAAAATGGAGGCTCGATGGGAGATGAATACAGTGAAGTGGGAGAATGAGATGGAACGAGCGAACCTGGAGAGAAAGGAGAAGTTATTACAAGAAATGGCGAAAATGCATCAGAGCATCCAGGTGCTCAGACTCAAGGTTGAAAGATGGGTGGAGAAGGCGAAGGACACGGAATCGAATAAGGAGTGATGAATGTAAGCGATAAGGAAATAAATGAATATGAAAGATAGCCGTCAGAATGAGGAGGAGAATGAGAGCACGTGGACGAACCCGTCAAAATCGCTGACAAAAGAAGAGTGGGCAGTGGAGAAGGAGGCCAGAGCAATGATAAGGAGGAACTTGAGATTACTGGGAGTTAGTGGAGAGGATTGCGTGGTGGTGAGTGTAGTAGGGGGCTTAGCGGCACATACACAGCGGGTGGTAAAGGTGGAGCAATCGTGGCAAATTGATGGAGGGCTGATGCTGAAATTACAAAGAGTGCAAAACAAGGCAGAAATATTAAAAGCAAGGGACCAGCTGAATAACTCAGGGATTATATAGATAAAGAATGAAAAGAGCAGGAATTGATAGAAGATTGGCTCGGAAGAGAGAAGGCCAGAATGAAAGGTATAGGAGTGGAAGTGAAGTTAAAATACATGAAAGCGAAAGTCGTCGGGTCCCTATAGACCCTATGGACTATAGAAAAATCAGGGATAGAAGAAGCAGAGAAGTGAAAGGTGAAAAAGTGAAAAGTAGACCCAAGTGCCTTGTGAGGGTGATGAGGGGGTATAGTGGGAAAGAGAGTGGTATGCAGTGTGTATACTTGACAGGTTGGCAGATTAGGGGGTTAGAGACAAAAAGCTGAGTGACAGATCAGAGAGAGGGAGAAATGGTTCAGGTTCGTTCAGGAAAAGTGGTGGTAAAAGAAGAAACGTGAGTATGTACTTTAGTTTGGTACAAATTATATTATAGTAAGAGTGAGTAAGAAAGAGAGATTTTTGGTTCCTGTAAGAGTAAAGTAAATAAAGAAAGTGAAATGAAGTAGAGACAATAAGTTGAATTGAGTTCAGGATTTTGGATTGATGATTTATGAGTTATGATTTATGTTGCAAGAATTAATATGATGATGAGTCCACAAGCTTTTAGTTCCAATACAGACTATATTATAGAGTAAGAGGATGGAGAAGAGGGAAGTATAGTAGGGATAGGGCTGCTGTTATTTCTCAACATAATTAGGGATAGGTGTATTAACATAGGTCAATTTAGGTTTAACTTCACATTTTAAAGCCTTCAAAAATTAAACTTTTTCAGAATTTTGCATATGAAACTGTAATTTTGCATCACGCATTTTGAAATTCACTCCTTTTAATCTAATTATTAATTAAATTAATGACTTTCAAATCTACGATAAAGTATTTCCATGCAATCAAACAACTTTATGTTAAAGAGCATTTTATGAGATTTTAAACGGATATATACTAATGAAGTGTCGCATTGTCATGATAAAAATGGTTGCGAGATTATAATAGTGAATTGTTAAAAATATAATAAAGTAGAGACCATTATAAGGATTTAGTGTTTATTATATTCAAACCTATTTTTTTCACATTTTGAAATAAAGCGTAGGTACATTTTATTTTAGGCAAGCTCCTTTTTTTGTAAATTTCCCAAATTAAGGGGGGGGGCAAAATTTATGGTAACTTTTAGAGAACTTGAAGTTACTTCTTCAAGTAACCTAACTGTAACGAGTCAAATTTTTTGCTGTGTAACGGTACTGTAACGAGTTACTTATGAAAAAAAGACACTTACCAAACCAAATTGGAGGTAATTTGATCATAGAAGCTTGTTTTTGTTCGGTCGGGCGTGAGGAAGAGCCCAAGAGCGGTAGCCGAAGTGAGTCATCGCCCGGACTTAATTCTGTAATAACAAATAGAAATGGAGTAATTTTTAATACATATGTTGAGAAAAGCAATAAGTATTTATCGAATTTTGTACCTCGACACCAACTCATGGCATGACCTAGGAAAATAGTAGCAAAAGTCCCAAATTTATGCTACATATTCTTTAGGATATTATCATTATTTCAAGCCAACAAAACTTAAAAAATCTTCATGAGTTCCCTCCAAACGGCTAGCGTTTTCGACAGATCCAAAATACGTCTACGAGGATCCATTGACGTCGCATAATTTCGCATGGACAAAATATCTTGTTTTTTTTTGAGAAAGTTGGGCGATACATATTTTTGAAATTTGCAAGAAAAAAAACGTCAACGAATTTGTTTTTTAAAAATCTCCAAATTTTTTCTTTAAACTTTTGTAACTTTCGCCTGTTAGGGAAATCCTTACCTTTTTATTCATTCCAATATTAGAAGAAAGCTTCTGCTGATATAAAAAACGCATTCTATCAGTTTTATGTGATCTAAATCATTTTTGAGGCCAGGACCATTTTTTCCCCTAAAAACGTAGAGCAAGAGGTCTTTTTTGCACAACTTATTTAAATGTGCAAACTTTAATCATAACATTTGTTTCTTAGCTGTCGTTGTTTGCGAGAAAAATAACAAAATTCGATTTGACGAAAAAAAATTCTCCTGCCCACAAAATTAATTTAACCCGCAATTTAGGTTAAGAAAAATACATATAAGCATGGGTCAACAGTTATAGTCGTATAAAGAAATATTTGTGATTGTTTAAAGAACAAAGCACAACATTGAAATACGCATAATTTCATACAACATTTTTTTCGCAAATTGCAAAAATATTCATCGACTAGTTTTCTCTAAGAAATAACATATTTCGTCCCCGAGATATTTTGCGATTTTAAGTGTACAACCTGCTTGATTTTAAATACATTCAGCCTGAAAACAAATAATTTAGAAATTGACTTCTTTTAACAATAATTGATCGTAGATAAGACCACTGCACCTTTAACAATTAAATTTTCAATCGTAGCAGGGAATATTAGTTCAGAAACTGCAGGTAGTCGCGGTTATCAAATCAATCCAGAAAGACTGGTACAGAGGAAGAGTCAGAGGCTAAACAATTAGCGATGGATAAATTGATAATAGGAAAATAATTCACTTTCAGCAGAGAATATATGTGTTGAAACTGACAGCTGGAGTGTTATCCTAAATAGAAAAAGACAGGTGCAGAAAGAGAGCCGAAGCTAATAAAAGTTCAGAAAACGGAAAATAATCAGAGACAGAGGAATAAGGATAAAAATCAGAAGGGAGATGAAGATTAAAAAAATAATTCAAACAGCTTCGAGGACATTTTCACTGATGGTAATAAAGGTATGCTCATTAACCTTTATTAACCTTAATTAATCTTTATGGATTTTAGAATATGTTCAATTAAGAAACAAGGAATCAACCGAGGCTGAGGTCATTGCAACAATTAATAACCAATGTGGAACCTTACATTATCCAAAAATAACTGTAAAAACGCAAAAAGTCTCATGATAAAAAAAAATATAAAAAAGATTCTCCAGCAAATAAGAAATCGTTAAACGAAAACAAAGAAGATAATGAAGATGATGGTACGGATGAAAGCGAAAAGAGTGGTGATGAACTAGAAGACGAACACAAAATAAAAAAAGAGAGTAGAAAGGTGTCATGTAAGCGAAGGTCTAAATAAATGACTTGCTTCGCTATTTAATACAAAATAAGGTCAAGACTAAATATACGACATTACTAACATGTGGAATTTTGGACATTATATCACAATATGGGGATTCTTCCAAATGGTTTTCTTTTTCTTTGGACACATCATGTAAGTTAAATCATCTTTTCTTTGATTTGTCGATTAACATCCTGAATTTATTTGTTTTTTTCTTTTGATATTCATTTATATCAACTCATGGTTTTTGTTTTTCTGTTGGATTTTTACAGACTTTTGTTTTTCTTTCTCCTTGTTGACCTTCCGTTTTCTTCGCTATTCTCAATATGTATTGCTTGTGATATAGATTGAAAATTGAGAGCCTCCTTTTATGAGAAACCCCTTTTCTTTCTTTTACTTAAAAAATTTAATTTTCATTCATTATTATTCATTCTGTTTTATAAATATTTTCTACACTATTTGTAGGTTTTTTACAGACTTAAAAAATGTTTTCTTTTGACTGATGAGGGTCCAAGACAGTGACCGAAATGGTTCAAAATAATTATCGCATCATTCATTTTGACCTTCATTTATAATATATGACTTGCTTCGCTTTTTAATACAAAAAAAGATCAAGACTAAAGTTACAACATTGAATTATTTTGTGGACAATTCATCCTTCTGGGTTGAAAATTAAAATA
>CAKNWT010326369.1:0-16918 GCA_932066315.1 Andricus coriarius | reverse complement strand
GAAGACCTGAGCTTACTAAAAGTATTAGTTTTAGTAAGAAAACTCTCCCCGTAGAGTTATTTAATAATAGATTTAATGCTTTCACGATGATTCATTATGATAAATTTAAATTTAAAATTTAAAGCTTTTTCGGGTTTCAATCGTGTGCAAAACTACGAGATTGCTTGATTATGGACGCTTGAAGCCGCCTTCAACCCACGTTGTCAATAGGTATTATATTTTTTTAAAGTTTTTATCGTTGCAAGAAAAACTATTGCAATTACTCCGTGACCTTCTAATGCAAAATTTCACGTGGAATCCGAA
Source organism: Andricus coriarius (assembly GCA_932066315.1). NCBI lineage: Eukaryota > Metazoa > Arthropoda > Insecta > Hymenoptera > Cynipidae > Andricus > Andricus coriarius. Next base: position 16,615 of record CAKNWT010326369.1, on the reverse strand, counting down.
TTTCAACAAGTTAAATGTTCATCTTCCTTTTTTAATTTGTTTTTCTTCCATGATACGGAGAGGATACGATGTGCGTATCCGTTCCGTTCATTCGGTCCGCCAGGGCAATGAAGGATCTACCTTTCAGATCACAATGATCTGATTTGGGATCATGCATCAACTCAAACCAAGATGGCCGCCGTTATTGGAGTACTCAAGCTCATATGCGAGCTTTTTATGGTTTCTGACTGTGCAGTATACTTGAAAAGTAAAAATATGAACAAAATCTGATATTAGAATACATCAGCTGTTATAAGTGTAGTTGTCACTTGCATGCAGTTAGATAAAACTTTTAGGTTAGGTCGTTCTGACATCGGCACCGAAAATTGGCGGCCATTTAATTCAGTCTGACAAATGACACTAAAAGCAGATCAAAATGATCCGAATAGACAGATCATTATGATCTCGAGAGTCAAATGATCGTTGAAGCAAAATGATCTGCAACAAAAATGATCCTTTTTTTTACTGTACGTGCGGCAATACAATTCCCTGCCGGTACCAACAAAAAAGTTTTCTACCGGTACTGGTAAAAGAGTTGTATGCTGGCTATTTTTGAAAACGTTAATTAGCTCAATTATTATTACTTATTTTGGACAAGAAGCATTGCCAAAAAATTTAGAAACTGGGACTGGGTTTAAAAAAATTGATTTTCATAACAAGCGAAAGTAATTTTTTTCATTCGAACGATCACTTTCTTGTGAACAGACACAATAGGTTTAAAAGGGATATCAAAGTAGCCAAACTTTTTGAAAGTTGTTCAGTAGAAAATATTTCATCTGGATAGATTAGCCTAATGTTAACATTTTGGGTTAAAGTTTGATTTATAAATATCATACTGCATACAAATTTTGGATAATGTGTGTAAACAAAATTGATAAAAATTATTGAGTGATACATTGCTACCATATTGTTTGAACTTCAATTTCGAATATATAAAAAAATTAAAATTATATTTGATTCGATATACCTTGAAGTAGATTGATAATTCTGATGAAACTGATCTAATAATCAAGACGTCTCAATTGATGTATCTAATCTAGAATATTTTTCACATATTTGTACTTATGATCTAATTAGAAAGACGTTTCCATTGATGTATCTAATCTAAATTATTTTTCACATATTTGAACTTACGCCTAGTTCCTTGACCAACTTAACATCTTCTTTGTATTTACGATAAGAATCACATGCAATGTCGCCATTGGATTGGTCAAAAATTCGCGACCGATTATTGTGCGTGTACCAATCCCAAACACTTATTCCTTTATCTGAAAGAAATATAATTTAGCATATTTAAAGCAGATATTTATTTTCAAATAACATAATTTTGTATTATTTGTGGTTGAAAATAAACACTACTTTTGGTTTATTCATTATGCGTCAGCTTTTCAATCTTTTTAAACGAGATATGGTATAAATATTTTGCATTCAACGACTTAATTTTAATGGATATTCTAACTAATATGCATTTCGACAGACTATTTTTATTCTTACTACTTTAAACGTGGGTTTTAAAAATTCTCACCAAAAAATTAAAACTTAAGTTTAATTTGGCTTGCATTTAATTTCTTGATTTAAATAAGAATTTCTTCATTTCTTCACTAAATATAACTTAATAGCGTTTTATACATAAAGTAGCACTATATACACGGATAAAAAAGTTCTTTAAACTTTCTTGAATTATTTCAAGAGTCGGGGATGAGAGCGAACCTTGAACAAAGGACCCCGCACCAAATGTACAGAAAATGGCTTGTTGTGAAAAATTCTAAATTACATTTTTTTTGTATTTTCTAACCGGTAAAGCAATAATCCGAAAGAAAAAAGTAAGAAACATTGACAGTTTTTTTTGCAAAAAATGGTCAAAGTTTCAATTTTTACATGTATTTTAATAGAAACATGCTTATTTTAGTAAAAAGTTTTTTTTCTCCTAAACTCTTTGTTAGATTTTGCTAAAAGTTTCACATTTTGATTATCAGTCTTACCAAAACATAGGGTTCATATCTAAAATCTAGAAAGATTAACGGGTTTTGGGGTATACAGCATGTTATGGGGGTGTTTTCATACTTTAAACATCCAAGTATGGAAATCATCATTTCCTAGTAACTAAAGTCACTGGAGATTTTTTATTTAAATGCTAGGGTATGGAATCACTTTCAAATAAGTAAAGGAAGCGTGCATAGCACGGATATTATATATGTGCATTTACTTCAAGGGTTGTTTTATCATCTCTTGAATATTTAATCCGGCATATCAACATTTCTTAATGACTAAAATTGCAAAAAGTTTTCTGATTAATCTATGAGGATAAGGATCATATTGAAGGAAATAGGGAAGGTGTAGAACGACAAGGATGTCTTTGAATTTTTCTAGAGGGTTGTTTAATCATACCTTATTTAGAGAAGCAGAGAAATTAACTTTTCTCACGGAATAAATCACCAAAGATCAGGCCTAGAATATCACTTTAAAACAAAACAAAAGGATGGATATGTTTTAATGTGATTTTGTTGATCAATGTAAATTAAAAAAAACTGTAGTGCTTCATCCCGTATAAAATATCGATTTTCTCGTTTAATAAATAAGGGATGATCCTGACAATAAATACTAATGTAAATCCTGTTAAAAGACACTTCCTATGTAGGTTTTAAAGTGATTTTGTTGATCAATAGTATGTTAATAAAAAAATGTGTGGTGCGTTATCCCGTATAAAATATCGATTTCTTTGTTTCAATAATTAAAGGATGATTAAACTACCCTGAAAATAAATTGTAATGCAAGTCCTCCTGAAGGACGCTTCCTTTTCTTTTTAAAGTGATATTCTAGGCATGATCTTTGCTGATTTATTCCTTACGAAAAGTTAATTTCTCTGCTTCTCTAAGTAAGGGATGATTGAACAACCCTCTAGAAAAATTAAAAGACATCCTTGTCGTTCTACAGCTTCCCTATTTCCTTTAATATGATTCCTATCCTCATAGATAAATCAGAACACTTTTTGTAATTTTAGTCATGAAGAAATGTCGATATTCCGGATTAAATATTCAAGGGATGATAAAACAACCCCTGAAGCAAATTCACATATATAATATCCGTGCTATGCACGCGTACTTTTCTTATTTGAAAGTGATTTCATACCCTAGCATTTAAATAAAAAATCTCCCGTGACTTTCGTTACGAGGAAGTCATGATTTCCATACTTGGATGTTTGAAGTATGAAAACACCCCCATAACATGCTGTATACTTAAAAAACCGTTAATCTTCCTAGATCTAAGATATGAACCTTTTGTTTCGGTAAGACTGATAGTCAAAATGTAAAACTTTTAGCAAAATCTAACAAAGAGTTTAGGAAAAAAAACCTTTTCACTAAGATAAGCATTTTTCTATTAAAATACATGTAAAAATTGAAACTTTGACAATTTTTTGTTAAAAAACTGTCCATTTTTCTTACTCGTTTCTTTCGGATTATTGCTTTACAGGTTCGAAAATACAAAAGAAAATGTAATTTAGAACTTTTCACAAAAAGCCATTTTCTGTACATTTAGTGCGGGGTCCTTTTCTATATTCTGTATAACTTTCAGGATTGAATGTAGAATAAATCTGGATTAACACTACAAGAGTTCTGTAAACTTTATATTGAACTTCGATTTAAAAATGTTCAATAAAATATATAGTGAAATTCATGGAAAAATGTTGAAGACTTTCGTAGAAATCACAATTGAGGTATTGAGAGTTTGTAATGACATCATTATAAGCACTGTTAGAAAAATCTGTACTAGATTTAGTATACATGTAATGGAAGCAAGAATGCACAACATGAAATTAAATTTAGTATACCAGCGTACAGTAAATTTAGTATATATTTAGTATAAATATAGTATGTGCATATACTGATTTTAGTATGCACGTACATGAAATTTAGTATACGCGTATTCTAAATTCAGTATGCATGTATACGAAATTTAGTATACTGATATACTAAATTCAGTGTACGCGTTCCGTCTCGCGTGTGTTCCGTCTTCATCATCTGTAAACATGATCAGATGTAAAATGAAATTAAAAAATAAAGTTTTAGTCTTCTAATAATCATATGGTTAAGCTACATTTACGTTAATAAATTAAACATACCTTTTAAAGAGAAGACTTCGCATGTGCACTGGCCACGGCCCAACTCGTGTAAATCAAAACGCGCATGCGCAGCTGGATATAGTGAACACGCATATGAATTTTAGTATACAGAAACTATGAAATTCATATACGTGAAAGAAACTTACTGTACACTTAATAAATTTAGTATGCGTAAGTATACTATATTACAAAGTGTAATGAATTTAGTAAACATATAGGAAATTTAATATGCCCATGTATACTAAAATTGCAAACATTTCTAACAGTGAGGTTTAAATACCTCAATTCAGTCAAATGTATAGAAAAATTCTTGAAAGAATGTTTAAAAATCTCATAGAAATTCGATTCGAGGTATTGAGTGTTTGTGAACTACTTCAATATGATATCTGTAGACCTCAGTTCTGTAAAATGTAGCTGCGCAGTCGCTACTGTGCGCATGCAGCGACATTTTCTGCATCTCCCTGGCCAATGTGTTCAACAGATAACGCCGGTTAGTAAATAATAATTTATTAGTGAATTATAACTTATTTAAATTTATATAACTTATATAAACTTCTTCTATATAGCTATCCAACTTCTTATTAATCTTGAATCTACTAGAACTTATTTCAAGAAATAATTTGCGATTAAAAAATTTTTCGAGATTTAAAATTTCCAAAATTATAAATATTTTAAAGTGATGAGTAAAATTTTGAAAGAAAAAAAAATTGTTATGAAACGGGTCACAAACATTTTTCACGCGACCCTGCACAGCTGTAGCTTATATTTTAGATTTTTTTTTAATACTCCGATTTAAGTTATCTGCGAGGTTTTGTTAGAAGTGGAGAATGCGTAGGTAGGGTGTTCGAACCCACGGCGAATAAGAATTTTATTAGCGTGCGATTATGAATGTAGTGATTGTTTGCATAATAGTTAATAATTATGTAACTAAATATGTGAACAAATATGAAAGCATACTGACAATAATAATAATAAAGATTAATTTTTTAGGCGAAAAATCGGTCATCATTTTATAGAACTGTTATCTATAGTTTGGAGACTTTTACGATATAGACTCTATATTAGTTGGACTTATAGATTTTCTAGAACTATTCTACGTTTTTCGCATCTTGCCTTCTAATAGAGATCACGTCACCTCATTCTTTACATTTTATAGCATTTTGTAACACATTTCGTAGAATAGTTCAATGCAATGTAAAACCCAGAAGATTTTAACTTTTATTAAACTACCCGTCGTATCCTCTACTATAGGACTAGTTCTATAAAATTTAATAGCATTTTTTTTCCGTGTACTATTTTTATTTCATATTCGTTAGTTTTTGACGGTTTTCAAGTTTCCGATAACCTCTTCCAAACATCTTCTCTGACCATTTTTCTGTATATGTAATTTATTTCATTAAAAACTTTTCTTTTTTGTTGCTCCTCCAAATTTATTTATTGAATACAGTATGAATATATATTCTATAACACATAATTGTTGGTTTATGCTACGTTCACGATTGAGTCTATAAAATAGTGGTAAAATACATAGAAGTTATGTCATTTGTTTAGGTGAATCGAATGGAGCTATTCGTTTTTTTTTCACATTTTGTATTTATAAACAAATTGTTTAGACAATTTAGGAAGTTTTTTTTTGTTGAAAAATGATCTATGAGATTTTGCGCTATTAAGTTTTCAATGATCTTATGACAGAACAATTTTTTTCAAGTTTTGAAAAAATTGAAATTTTTTACTTTTAGACTCTTATTGTCTGCTTACGTATTTCTGATGTTTCATTGATAAATCTCGAAAAGTGTTATCTGTTTCCAACTTTTTAAACTTGTTTTTGTGAAATTCAATTCAAATTTTGACAATTTTTCTTTTTGCTTCCCTGAAAACTTTTTTCCTTGCGGCATTTACATGATTCTGCCGTGACTAGTGATGGGCACTGCTCGGCCTGACTGTGGTAATACCTGACCTGACTGGTAATGTCCGGTCATGATGGCAAAAGTTGGTAAAACGGGGTCAGAACCAAATATCTCCATTAGGGAAGTTTTTTTTATGGAGAAAAGTGGTTTAGTTGTTAGGACATACCCTATTCTAAACTTGTAAAAAAAAGTTTTTCGGTTCTAAATGTTCCGAATATCAAGGGGAACTTGAAAATGACACTTTACAAATTGAAAAATTATATTGAAAATCTGTTGCATTTATTAATTCATATTTTTAAAATAATAGTAGTGTGTTAAGCTATTTTGAATAAATTTTCAATGATTATGACACTTAAACTTGTTAAGTACTGTGTATAATCGTATAGGTTATATTCCCTATATGAAAATACTGTTTTCTTTTCTTTAAATAAAATAAAATTGATATCTAGAAGAGATGACTCGAATTTGATACAGGGCCCTAATTTGAGCCACCTGGATTTCTAGAAAACTAAAAGATGTACTAGGTTGGTAACGGTGGAAACTGAACCCACTTCAGAGTAATTAAAAATAGTGACAGTTTCAATATTTCATTCGCTCCACAAAAAGTGTGAGACAGAAAAATAAAAAATCGGATATCCTGAGTTCTTTTCAGGTAAGTCTTAAATGTCCATTCATTATTTCGAGAATGTAGAGGAGATTGCTCGAATTTGATATACCAACTCCTTTTTTATGGATTGTTGGGACTCTATGAACCGGAATTCGACCAACAATAGGTAATTCGAAAGGTTATTTAATAACCTTTCGGATGGTTCGATTGATTTTTTCATATCATCAGCGAGTCTTTTTTTAATAAAGATTATCCAAAAAACGAGTTTTTCGAAAATCGGTAAATGGTTGCTCTAATTTGATATACCTATAAAAACCTCGAAATACATGAAAAAGAAGCAAGTTTCCGATATGAGAATGAAAAATGATAATCGAATCTGGTATTTTTCATTCTGAAATCTGCAAAAAAAGACAAATTGGACAGAAGGCGTTAGTATACATACACTACACTCCTCATTGTTAGTATCACATGAATCCACACTAAACAAGCACAGGCATATACACACGCATGCATGCATGAATATATGAATCCATTTTTTTAACATTCAGGAGGCTTTATAATGTCTAACTGTCAATTTCTGGTCCGAATCCATGGTATATCAAATTAGAGCCACCCGGTACAAAAGGTTCATGTTCACCCCCTGAACAGAAGCATCTCCATATATACCGAGCTATACTAATCCACTAACCCTACTTCACTACTACATATAACATTTATTGGAAAAACTACATTCTCGAAATAATGAATAGACATTCAAGACTTACCTGGACTGAACTCAGGATATACGATTTTTTATTTTTCAGTCTCACACTTTTTGGGAAGCGAATGAAATAGTGAAACTGTCACTATTTTCCACTACTCTGAAGTGGGTTCAGTTCCCACCGTTACCAGCCTAGTACATGTTTTAGTTTTCTAGAAATCCAGGTGACTCAAATTAGAGCCCTATATCAAATTCAAGCCATCTCCTCTTGTTTTTCCAATAAATGTTATACAGGGTGTCCAAAAAGTAACGAAACACCTAAATAATTTTCCAGGTAAAATATTTTTCAAAAAGGTCAAGGTCATTCTTGAAGTAACTTTTAACAAGGAATCCAGTGGCGACCTTGAATTTGAACTTGAGCTTGACGTTCAAGGTTATTTCATGGTCAGCTTTGTTTTTTTAAGTTGGAACCTCTATTTTTGACAACAGCCATCGAAAGAGCGGGAAATTTTACGTCCAAACATTTACTCAGGTCGTGGGTCAAGGGTGACCTTGAACTTCAGCTGATGGTTATTATGCTTGACCCAGGTATGGGGCGGGTCCAATCTGTACTGCTTCGGCTCAAATGTTTACGAAAAACTTCAAAGGCATTGTTGGAGTAACTTTTAACGAGGAATCCAACTGTGATTTTGAATTTGACCTTGAACTTAACCTAAAAGGTTATTTCAAGGTCAACTTTGTTTGTTTTTTTAAATTGGGAACCTCTATTTCTGACAACGGCAATCGAAAGAGCGGGAAATATTGCGTCCAAACATAAGCTCAGGTCATGGGTCAAGGATGACCTTGAATTTCAGCTGAAGGTTATTAGGCTTGACGTAGGTATTGGGCGGGTCCAATCTGTACTGCTGCGGCTGAGGTGTTTACGAAAAACGTCGACGTCATTCTTGGAGTAACTTTTAACAAGGAATCCAGTGTGACCATGAATTTGACCTTGAGCTTGCCATTCAAGGTCATTTGCAGGTCATTTTTTTTAATTTAGCATTACCCGTGAACAACGACGTGGATGTAGGAAAATCTGCTCCCTTTGGGGTGCTTGATTTACGTGAGTACCCTTGCCTCTCACGATCGGGTTGCTTGATTTACGTGAGTCCCCTCACCTCTCACGATCGGGGTGCTAGATTTAAGTGAGTCACCTCGCCTCTCACATTTGATTATTAGCATTGATTAGCATAACATCTTATTTTAAGTGCTCGAATTGTTCTCCATTCACCTCTTGACAGTAAGCTAATCGATGATAAAAAGCATCAATAGCATTTTGGATCATTTCAATATAAATGAGAGCTGACTCATCTATGACCCTTTGCCGTAATTCATCTCAATTTTGGGGTTTTCTTTTGAACACCTGGTCCTTCAGATAACCCCAATAAAAATAATGTAGAGGCGTGAAATCAGGTGCCCTAGCTGGCCATTCAATTGTGCCCCTTCGTCCTATCCACCGATCAACAAATACCTCATCTAAGTAAGCGCGAACGTTTCGTCCATAGTGAGCAGCTGCACCATCTCTGGCTGTTTCTCTGATTGTAGGAACTATTAAATGTCGAAGCATAGCTTCATAGTTTTGAGCATTTAAGTTACCATCAATGGAAAATGGTCCTATAGTTCTATTCTTAAGTATTCCAGCCCAAACATTTAATTTCTGCGGATACTGCGATTTATCTTCTCGCATCCAGTGAGGATTTTCATCTGCCCAATATCTGCAGTTATGTCTATTCAAAGTTCCATCAAGTTGGAAAGTTACTTCATCTGAAAAAGCTATGTTTGATGAAAAGGTAGGATCTTCAACTATGCGTGCCATCATGTCTTCAGAAAACATTTTAAATGGGTGGAATTTCGCTGTTTTAGTACGTTGTGTACAGACGATTTACTTACGTCATGCTCTTGAGCAGCTCTGCGGATGGAATTAGGCGGACTTTTAGTAAATGATAACAAAACGTCTAGTGACTGCTCCTTATTTGTTGCTGATCTTGGTCTGCCTGATCTAGGTAGATTTCTGACAATGCCGAGATTATTGAACCTACTAACTGTCTTTTGTACGGTCGAGAGTGCAATTGGAGTTCTACCAACCCTAAATGTATCATTGAAAGCATTCATTACTGTCCTGAGAGAACTTTCCACTTGACCTCAACCTCTCATCATATAATGTGTTATTCTTTCTCTTTCAGTGAGGCGTTCCATTTGGACTTTACGGACTCAAATTTCAATCAGAATCAAGAAGGTTAAACTTATAACGCAGATAAACGTTTTAAAAAGGTTTATGAAGGAAATATTACTTATGATGAATTTAATTACATCAGTTACATCAATTACAATCCTATCTTCATTTTCAATAACGTTCCTAACCATAAAAAAATGCAATAGAGTTGCGTTCCAAAGTATGCGATCGGGAGCAGTTCACAATAACGGTGCGCAGTGTTGCATGCGCGATTTTTATTTCTTTTCACATTGTTCCCCCCCTTCAAAAAATTCAAAAAAATATGTGTTGTGAGGGATATCCTAAGGCATGTTCACGTAAAATATGGATGTGGTCACTCTAGAACATAACTTGAAAAAAAATTTTCGAAAAATTCAAAAATTTTTTTTGGCTACAATTTTTCTCAAACCAATTTTTTTTTGTTTTGGAGTAGACTCATTAGTGTCTACAACATATATTTTGCTCATCGAAACCCGTCAAGCCATTTTCAAGAAAAACGACTTTTTTAATTTTTCTTTCCCCCTCCATAACTCCCAAGAAAATGAATTTCGAGGGTTATCATTTGGTAAAATTTGACTTCACACGGATGCGAAACTATGACAAAAATTTCAAGTTAATACGCACGGGGGCAGATTTTGTATGCTTACCCGGCTATGCCCTTTGTTGTAAAGAAAGTTAAAAGTATACTTTGAATGATTTTTTTATTATTCGTGGGTTGGATTCTAGCATAACTAATATTCAATGCGCACATTTTATTTATTTTTTTAAAACTTTTTTACTTAGAACTTTTTTTCGACTTTGAAGGACAATTTCAAGGTCAAATTAAAGGTCACCACTGGATTCCTCGTCAAAAGTTATTCCAAGAATGACCTCGGCCTTTTTCGTAAACACCTGAGCCGAAGCAGTACAGATTAGACCCGCCCCATACATGGGTCAAGTCTAATAACCTTCAGCTGAAGTTCAAGGTCATCCGAGACCCATGACACAAGGTTATGTTTGGACGGAAAATTTCCCGCTCTTTGGATTGCCGTTCTCAAAAATAGGGGTTCGCAAATAAAAAAACAAAGTTGACCTTGAAATAACCTTGAAGGTTAAGCTCAATGTCAAATTCAAGGTCACCATTGAATTCCTCGTTAAAAGTTACTTTTAGATTGAACTTGACCTTTTTGAAAAATATTTTACCTGGAAAATTATTTAGGTGTTTCGTTACTTTTTGGACACCCTGCATTTTGTAGTGAAGTAGGGTTAGTGGAATAGTATTGCTCGGTATATATGGAGATGCTTCTGTTTAGGGGGTATGCTTTTCAAACATGAACATTTTGCACCGGGTGGCTCTAATTTGATATACCATGGATTCGGAACAGAAAATCAAAGTTAGACATTATAAAGCCTCTTGAATGCTAAAAAAATGGGTTCATATATTCATGCGTGCATGTGTGTGTATATGCCTGTGCTTGTTTAGTGTCGATTCATGTGATTATAACAATGAGGAGTGCAGTGTATGTATACTAACGCTTACTGTCCAATGTGTCTTGTTTTGCTGATTTCAGAATGACAAATACCAGATTCGATTATCATTTTTCATTTTCATACCGGAACCTTGCTTATTTTTCATGTATTTCGATTTTTATAGGTATATAAAATTAGAGCCACCATTTACCGATTTTCGAAAAACTCGTTTTTTAACCGAAAGGTGATTAAGTAACCTTTCAAATGACCTACTGTTGGTCGAATTTCGGTTCATAGAGTCCCGGTAATCCATCGAAAAGTAGTTGGTACGTGAAATCATAGCCACCTCCTCGAATTATTATGAATTCAGATTCATGAGTAATTTGTGTAAATAATTTATTATTTGTTATTATTCATGTGTGAAGAAATTGAATAAGGCAATTATTATAATTAAAAATGGGAACAATAAAAATAAAATAAAATTGAATTCTTTGAATGGGTTTTCACGAAAAAGAATTGTTTAAAACATTTTTTAATATTATTTTTCTTTGGAATTACGAAAATTTTTGTAACAACTCTCACATTTACACGAATCTTTCTGTAATTATTTTTTCTCCTACATATAAAGAGAAATAAAGAAAGCTTGAATGCTATTAAGACATTTTATTTTACACGAACTGTTTTGAAAGGATATTATAATAATTAATAGAAAAAGAAATTGCAGGACTAATTCAGTACGCTTGCATAAACAAAAAACACCACGAATTTTTTATTTTTTGAAGTCTGTAAAATTTGACGATTACACAACATTCACTATTGAATTAACACTGAATTAACATTAAATCATTTAAAATAACAAAATACACGAGTATGTACACAAAATTTACATATATGTATAATTAAATAATAAGGTTAAACAACCACCGCAGGGTCTCACTGGGAGCAACTGCCATCTAAAAATGACACCAGCTCCCAGTAGGACCGCGTTAAATCACACTCATGGCCACGCCTCACAACCTTGAGATGGGTGGTCAAAGGAAACGATGAAATCACAACGACAGGCCGGCGAAACCCTCGTGTGTTTTGAGGACACGAAGCGACCCAAGGATGACAGCTTTCTGCATCCATTTCGCAAGAGCCGTGGCATATTTTTGGCACGCGGGTATGGCTTTAAGGTTACGAACCAGTGACAGTTTCGCACCTCCGAGAGCACCTATCACAAGGATAATTACTTGTACCGAATATTTTGGGTACAGCTTTTGCAGCTCCCTTTTAAGGTCTTGATACCTCCCCTCCTTTTCTTTCTCCTTGACAGTGATGTTGTATTCGGACGGTGCCGAGAATTCGATAACGAATATAGTTCATTTCTCGAAGTCTTGGAGAACAATGTCAGACCTCGAGTGTGCAACGGAGACTGCTATCCGAAAATCTTAGTTCCAGAAAATTTGGCACTTCTCGTTGTGGACAATTGACTCTATCTCCCTCGGAGCGTTCGGCAGGGCAGGGTCGCAGCCAACAGCGTAAGAGCGACAAAGATGGTAATAAAGGACTCTTAGGGCCAAATTATGTCTGTAGATGTACGTCGTTCCTGTGTGGATGGGACACCCCGATAGTATGTGTTCCAGGTACTCAGCGTGTGCATGACATGCTCTGCACCTATCGCTGGGAACTTCTTGACATAAAATGCGGTCACGGTATGCTAACGTGGAAATCACACCGTCCTGGCATGCACAAATAAAACCCTCTGTACCTGAATTAAGCCCTGATGATCTGAGGAAAGCAAAATTTTGCTCATTCGACAAGGACTGTTTTTCTACATTTCACAGTGGGCATAAAAAGTGGCCAAAATTAGATTTTACGTCTAAGTCATCTAAAAGTTGGTATACAAGGGTTTTTGAGGATGCTAAATTCAAATTCGATGTCAACAATTACAAATTCAAAATAGCGGGTCCAATATGGCGGACGAGTATTTCAAAAAATTATTGAATCTTCTTTAAACGTGGTATCTAGGGGTTTTCGGGGGCACTGATTCCGAATCTGACATCACAATTCCAAAACGGAAAATGGCTGATCCAATATGGCGGACGAATATTTCAAAATATTATCGAATCTGCTTGAAACGCGGTATCTAGGGGTTTTCAAGAGTTTTCAAGGGCGCTTTGCCAATGCTACTTCAATTCTACACTTCAATGATTTTCCAATGCTATTCAAATTTTTCATTTTCGTAAGGGTGATTCCGAATCTGGCCTCAGAATTTTAAAAAACAAAATGGCGGTTTCAATGTGGCGGACGAGTATTTCAAAACTTTATATACCGGATAGGCCATTTTGGTTTGTGGAATTCTGACGTCAGATTTGGAATCAGCGCCCTCGAAAACCCCTAGATACCATATTTCGTATAAATTTAATAATTTTTTGAAATACGCTTCCGCCATTTTGTTTTTCAGAATTCTGACGACAATATCGATATGAGCACCCTCAGAAACCATACCTAGATGTCATTCTTAAAATTTTCACTAATTTGTGCTATCTCTCGTCGTCAAGGCCGCATTTAGGGTTGTGGGGGCCCTAGGGCCGGTTAAAATGTGAAGGCCCTTTAGCCAACTCAAGAAGTATAATTCATTGCTGGCTTCTAGAAAAAAAAGATCATCCAAGTAGGAGCCGATGCAGAAGTGTGTGCATGTCGCAGCGATGATTTTGATTAGCCGACTAGTTACATTTGTGGGGGCCCCTAACTTGTGGGGGCCCTGCTGGCCCCGTGCTGAATTCGGCCCTGCTCCTCGTTTTCATCTATCCGAAATTTCAGCAAATTGAACACTTGGGCGACCACGTTTTAGAGGCTTAGAGTCAAGAGTTTCCAATCTCAATTCAGGAACGAGAAAATTCGAATTCAGCCAATCTGCATTATATGCTTCAAGTCTTTCTTTAATCCTACAGGAGGCTTTGTATTTATTTTTTCTCTTTGTAACGAGAGTTGAAACAGAAGCTCTCAAACGTTCCAAGTCATCAGTTTTTACTTTTTGTCTTTCAATATTTAATTTATCCAAGATATACTGAACACCAGTCTCTCTTCCTTCATAATTTGGATTTTTTTCCAAGACCTCACATTTCGTGAATGTTGTAATATTTAATGAATCAATAAATTAATTAATATTCATTTATCAATAAATTGAAATGAGACCGAAAAGCGGACGGCAAGAAACTGTAAGCTTCGTGCAGCTTTCAGTTTCTAAGAAAAAGTACATGTCGGGTATTATGATAATCTAGCATCTTTTAAAGAGAAGAACAAGATGAATGTATCCAATCGAATCTCGTTTAATATATATTTCAGAAAAGACACTGAAAAAATCCAGCGCTACTCATAGAGACAAAATTCCAAATATCTATATATTATACACTAGAGCCCTGCGAGAGGGAGAGGCGCTTGCAAGGTCAGCAGAGTTGCGATGTTTACGGTTCGGCTCCATGCGTGAGCGCCCAGTTATTCGCTGTTTCTTCAGCAGGATATTAATTCGAGCAAAAGTAAGCACCCCTGCGTCAAAGCGGACTTATCAGCGAACCCACTGGTACCTTACTTTTTTGGATGTGAAGGGGAATGCCGGGGAATGAAGTTTCGGCGGCAGGCGTTGCGGGGAAAAAGCGAATATTTTGTGAATAAAACATGCGAATTTTAAAATTTTAGACGAGTTTTGTAGCTTCTTCGCCATTTCCTACATTTGCTGATCCAAACTGAATAAAAAAAAATAAAGAAACGATTGCTTTTCGATAAATATCATAAAATTGTATCCCTTCTTTTTAGGCACCAAGTATAGAAAATCAAGTTTCATTTCTAAACTTTGACTATTTCTCAACGAAACACAGGGCATCTGATTGATAAGAAACTCTAAATACAGATAATTCAAGGTGTCTGAATGTCGAAAATATATTCAATTGACTCAAGTTCAAACCTTGACTTTTGGCCAAAAAAGTGCGATCCTGGCCCACTGTGCATTTCTGTGAAAATTTCCTTGCATTTTCTTGTCGAGCAGCTCTTGATGGAATTTTCGAATTTCTGCTGCCCTCACTTCGGCTTTCAGAAGGGAAGCATCTAGATGGAGTAATGCACTTTCCTCACTTCTGATGTTAAAATGCAGGCCAAGGGTCTCGGGCGCTTGCTCCGCGGCTTTGTAAAGGAACGCTCCTGCGCCAATCATCTCGTGGTTCCTGACCATTTTTAGGAGAGGATCTCTGCCATTGGCTAAGATATAAGCTGCAGGGGAAAGTGGTGTATGGTGCCAATGCGGGGCACGGTGACTCTTACAAAAAATGTTCGTGTTTGTTCAGTTTTATATTAGTTTTTTTTACATTAAATAGCTTTCTTGAGTACCAAAGAAAGCTGTTTTACCTAAAAAAATTAATATGAAAATGAAAAAACACAGAACAATGCGGTTATGAAGACACTCGAGATTCAAAAGTCCGCGTCCGCCTGGACGGCGTGAAATGTATAATCACAGAACTGAAGAATTGATATGCAAGCTTTTATGCAAATGCATGATCTTACGTGTGGTGACATCAAGGGCCTTAAGTTCGTTCTTCGTCCATTGAATCACCACAAACGAGTAGAGTAGAACCGGGACGGAAAGCATGTTAGTTGCAGATACCTTGTTCAACGCTGACAGATTGAAAGACCAAATCTGGCGAAGAAGATGCTTGCGGAGAGACTGCTTTACTGATGTTACGACCTGACTGCGGCTTTGAGGCACGCCCAGGTAAGTATAGGCCTCTCCAGTGTTAATATGTCTAATAACATTAATA
Organism: Andricus coriarius; assembly: GCA_932066315.1. NCBI lineage: Eukaryota > Metazoa > Arthropoda > Insecta > Hymenoptera > Cynipidae > Andricus > Andricus coriarius. Next base: position 749 of record CAKNWT010326369.1, on the reverse strand, counting down.
TTCACAATATCAGAGTTCTTCGTGACGATATTTATGGTAGTTCGAAGTTTGCCTTCACCAGACCCATAGAGCTTCAGGTCATCCATATAAAATACAAGAATGACCTTATGCTCGCGCTGGTTAGTGTCACCACAGAGGTATCCAGAAGAATTTCGTAGTATGAGAGATAGAGGCAGAAGTGTGATGCAAAAAAGCAAAGGGCTCATGATATCGCCCTGAAAGACGCCCCTCTGAAAGGAGACGTTGCGTGTTGTCACACAATAATTTCCAGATGAGATAGTAAATCTAGTTTTCCAAAGAAGCATCCATCTCTCTATGCATCTCACTATGTGTAGATGCACCTTCAAGCTTTTTAACAGACAGATGATAAGTCTATGAGAGGTTGAATCTAAAGCTTTCCGGTAGTCAATCCAGGCCATTATCAGGACGCGTTAATGGTCTGCAGCGTCTTTGCAGACACACCTGTCAATTAGCAGGTTCTCTCGACAGCCTGCTACACCTTTTTTCGAGCCACGTTGTTCGTACATCTCACGTCACACAGGCTCAATTCGCCGAGCAATCCTGTTGTTTAGGACAGCTGTAAAGATCTTATACAGTGCGTTGAAATAAGTTATTGGCCTTTAATTCTCTGGGTTAAACAAGTTTACTTTTTTCGGTAGGAGTATAGTGCGTCCCAACACCAGCCACTGCGGAATGGGCGTCTCTGACTTTAAATATGAGGTGAATATGCGGCCCAAATGTTGGTGTGT
>CAKNWT010326366.1:0-12786 GCA_932066315.1 Andricus coriarius | reverse complement strand
GTTTGACATAAACTCCAGGTGGTATATCTTTTTTGTTGATTATATCTCTTTTTTCACCAGGACGTGGAGTTTCCGGAGGTGTCGGAGGTGTTGAAGGTGTCCTAACTATCGTAGGTGTCGGGGGTATATGTTGGATATTACGCCACCCATCTCTCTGTCATACAATATGATACAATATCATACAAATTGATACCATATCATATGATATGATGGAATATGATGCAGTGTCATACAATATGATGAAATACGACACAATATAATACAATATTGGACATCATGATACAGTATGATAGAATATAATACAATATGACACCAAATAATATGATATAATAATACGAATATAATAGAGTATCATACAATATAAGGCAGTATCATACAGTATAATGCAATACGATGCAATATGATGGAATATGGCACAATATGGCACAATATTCTATAGCATGATACACTATCACACTACATGACACAATGTAATACGACATATTGCAAGATGACGCAATATGATGTAATATGATACAGTATGATACAGAATGATATGATACAGTATGGTAGATCCTAATACAATGTGATACAATATTTATATGATGTGATGGATTATGGTACAGTATCATACAATATGATGCAATATGATGCAATATGATGCAGTACAAAAAATATGATACAGCATGACACAATATACACTATCACACTATACAGGGTGATCATGAACTCATCAAATGCTTGCACATACACATTCCTTGTACGTCATTGTAATCCAAATATGTTGTTGTCACAGTAAAATCTTGATTCACAACAACAATTGGATTTTTACAAAATGTATTAGCACTAGTTACAAATATTGTGCAACAAGAAAAAGAGTAGAGCTATTTACACAAATGAAATCGACTCTCTCTCACGTCGTAAATGGTATTTTTATAACATCTGTATGAGAAAAGCGCAATTTTATCTGTAGATATTTGAAGCATGCGGATGGAAGTCGAAACCCTATTAAAAGAATTTTCAAAACGAAATTCCGAGCCAGCACCCCGAATTAGTACTTAGTGCTTTAATTTCTTCACATTAAGAAATCGTTTTCGTCGAATCTAGAGAAAATTTGTTTTGATACTTGTGCTAAAAAATTTTGTTAAAACAACATTTTTGTGATGAACCACAATTGCACTGTGAAAACAAAACAATCTGACTATACGTCCGCAAAAACTTCGTGATCTTGACCTATCTTATGCAAAATTTTGTACACGACATTTGAATTATGCGTAATGCGTATTAATCGAAAAGCTACCGAAACCACTTGGCAGAATGATTTACATTGAACATTAACTTTCATTAGAGTGGGCCAAGAAACTCTTTTTACGATTAGTGGATTTCTAATAGTGCCTGTGTAGAAAATTGTCGAGGTACAGTTTCGTCCAGTTAGGACTTTCTCAAGACCGTCTAATCCAGACGGCCATGATGGAAAATTTTTCAGTGTCAATGCAGCATATTTTTCTTATACATTTCCAAAAATGACCAGTATGTGTAAAATTGCCCAAAAGGAAAAACGAATATTAAAAAAGACAGAATTTTTGTTGTCATCATCTTGGCAGCGCCACATTAGCAATCACTTTTTAAAACTTTTTTTAAAGAAGAGAAATTAAGATTATGTACATAGTACCTAAGTTATGGCTTTTATTATTCTTTCTGCAGCCTATGCTTAATTCTAAGCGTCCACAAGTTAAAATAGATTTTCTTAAGACCATCACCTAGCACCAGAATAGCTTGCCCAGACTTGCATTTGAACATGCAAAAACATTCCACTTCTACTTTGCGCATTGATAGTCCGTCTAGAGAGCGTCACCTTAGCATTCAATTGGGTCTATCGTGGGGCAGAATAGTTCCCCGATAATTTCTTACACGGGTGGGTAAAACTTGTGATTGGCCAACAGTAATAAACTAGGGTGTAGCAAAAAAACAAAATTTTGGGATTAGCTTTAGGGGGGAGGGGGTCTCAAAAGCTCCTATTACCCTCCAGTGAGAAACCCCCAAAGGTTTTTTTGATCAACCAATATCTTCATACAGTCGGAACTCGAAGTAAGGACAAAATTCAAAAAGTTCACATATTTACCTAAAAATGGTTACTGGAGGGATTTTGAGGTCGCGGAATAAGAATGTAGAGTCAGAATTTGTAAATTCAAAATGGTGCACCTAATATGGCGGCAAAAAATAAAAAAAATCTCCACGGAGTTAGCTAAAATTTTTTAAATAAATAATTAGTAATTATTTATTAATTGCTCGGCCTGATTACGAATCTGGGGTTAAATTTTAAAGATTCAAAATGGTGAACCCAATATGGCGGCGAAGATGTCCTCACGGACCACCCTGTATGATAAAGTATGGCACAATATGATGTAATATGATACGCTATGATACAATATAATAAAACATGATACAGTATGATGCAATACGATACATTAAGAAACAATATCGTACAATGTGATACAGTATGATATGATATACAGCATGCTGTACCAATGTACACTATGATACACTATAAAATGGACTATGATACTATATGATACAATATCATATTTTGATGTACAATATGATACAATATCATATACTATGGTAGAATATGATGCACTATCATACAATATAAAACATACATCATATGAAGTTACCTCTTCTGCCTGGCCTCCCACGACGGCTCACGTGTTTTTTACAAATTTAGGTACACTGTTAAAAATATTTGGAATTCTCCAACAGTTCTACAAAACAAGCGTAAGGTAAAATTGCAAACACGGTATTGGAATGAAAAAATTGCAATACATGTATTGTAAGTGTTGTAAATTGTGAAATCACCGTCGAACATTCCAATACATGTATTGTAGCGTTTATAAGCCGAAAATTGTGCACAAGGATTTCACGGAAATAATGGTATTCGCGGAATTCATGGAATTTAAGTAATTCAAGAAATTTATGGAATTCACGGAGTTTATGAAATTCGCGGAATTAATGGAACTGTAGGAATTGACTATATATATAGGATTCACGGAATTGATGGAATTCACGGAATTCACTGCATTTGTAGAATTCACAGAATTCAATGAATCCTCGAAATTCGCTGTATACCGAATTTTTTTACTATTTTTGCCTTCAAAATTCATTGGTTTGGTAGAAAATCCAACCATTATGTAAAAGATATGTTTTTTATATTAAAAATAATTTTTTCTAAAGAAAATTCATTTTTTTGAGAATTTGTCTCTTATAGAAGAAATTGAAAAATCTTGTTTTTTTTTTAGGATTCAAGTATTTTGTTGAAATTTCCTGTTTTTTGGCTTCATTCAACTGGTTCTGATTTTAAATGGCAATCTTCCCTTGGTTAAAATATCAACTACACTGGAACCTCGATTTATGCAACCCCCCTGATGCAACTCATGCGCTAAGAGTGCGGCCCTCATGCTACTTGTCACGCTTGACTGAGCATCGCCTCTCTCACGGACCCGCGGCTGCCTTCGTTACAAACTTGAGAAGGAAATCCGTTTTATGAACGCACAAAAATAGTTTCCTGGAATCGAGGTGCCAGTGTTCCAGTGAAATCTTAGTGTACATGCAGACTGTCGTGATTTGTTTGTGTCATAAATATGAAATTATATGACAATTCAAAATGCAATTAATTTTGAGAATCGGATCATTCTGATGGGCATTGGAGTGCGGCATTGCAAAAGGAAGGTATAAAAGCTTTGTTCAGTTCCATAAGACATCCTCAAAGCAATCCGACTGAAAGAGTGACGAGGGAATGGGGCAGATTGTTTAGGACTTTTTGTTCGGACTCTCATACGCGTTGGGCTTGCGTCAGACCAGGTAGCTATAGCTATTTTTTTTAAAGTAGTTTAATGAGGTGTTCCTAATGTGCAATCGTGGATTTGGACTGAGAAGGTCGTATTTCTTAAATTATGATTCAGTGTGGTGCTGTTTTTTATTTGGAAATTTACTTCATTTGTCCACTACTCTTACTTCACATTTAATCGTCTGGCTACCGAAAATGTAATAGAAGCCATTCTGCAATTTAATGCTTTTTTCAACTTCATCCACGTAAATCATTTATCTCACAATTATCCGCCCGCTATTTGTACGTTTGAAACCTTTTACACCTGGGATAATTTGCGAGCGAGAACGAAGCCACGATTGCGATTCTCCTCATCGCCAATCTCAACAAGAGTGTCTCTACGAAAATTATGGATGAGTACTTATTTTAATTGCAAGCGATAAATGACATCTCTTGAATTTTATTACTTCGTACGATATTTGACTTTCATAATTTTATCTTATTTTAATTTTATGGAATGCCGTTGTATGGTTGAGTGTGTGTAATATTTTATCAGTTTCTTATTTAATTTTAATATGACTGTATAGCGCTATTTATTGATCTATATGTTTTTAAGACCCGTATTTATTGTGATAGCTAAAATAAATCCTCAATGACTTTCATCTCACGAATCATGCTTTCTCATTTCAATTTGATTTTTCTGTAAATGTAATTTTGGGGAGATCTTGATAATGTTTTGATGTAAGTAAATTCATTTGAACTTAAATTGAGATTATAATTTGAAGCCAATTGAATATCAATGTGGGATAATATAAAAAGAAAGTAAAAATAGTAACGATGAAAAAAACGGTTACATTAAATCGCTGAACCTAGTTATTGTCTTGTGGGAATTGAAGTCTACTCATCTTACAAAGAAGTTCTAAAGAATCTAACTGTTAACAATTCAGATTTCAACGAAAATACATTGTTAGGCCGTAACAGTTTGCAACAAATGAAGAATTTGTTTATTCATGATTCTGCTTTTTTTAGAAATTGTTGGCTAATAAAAAATTTAATTCATCATTTTTTACATGTATAATAAACGGTTATTCCGTTATTTGACGAAAAAAGAGACCTACAAAAATTTGACTTCGTGACCTGGAAACCTGAAAAAGACCTTAAATTTGATTCCTAAGAATCTCTAGACATCCCTGTTTAATGAAATGTGGAATAAATTTGATTTTATGTAACGTTCTACCAAATTAGATATGATATTAGATTATTATATATTTACCAATAAAATCCAGGAAAACTACCAATGCGATGACCAGAGTTCCGGTAAGGATCTTCATGTTTCCAAATGCTGATTATACACGAATAACTTAACAAATGAATGTTCTGTACAATGTGTAAGGTGGATTGGATTGCGAAACATATTTTATGAGATATTCATATTTCATAAATCTGAAGGCCTGATTTTTATGGTATTATATACAAATCAGAGAGACTGACATGACTTTAATTGTGTAATAGAAAGATTTAAACAATATTGCAGAACATAATACGATTATACTTTATCAGTTGTATTTTACTTACGTGGCGCGAAAGAATAATATAATATAGCTTGTCAGAATACGTGTTACAAAAATGTTTTCAAATTTAAAATGACTCCTAAATTATAATATGTACCTATTTCTTTACACTTCTTTAGATAATGGATCTGTAAACGAAAACATTGTTAAAACAAATTATGATGCTAGAACCTTCTTTCAATTCTAGATATATTTATTTTTAGTAGCAAAAAAGTTATAATATCCCTGATGACAAATTTTTTACAAGAAACTGCAACATTTCTTCAACTGTAATTTTTTGTTGAAATATGTTCTTTTGTATTGAAAAATGGACCAAATTTAGAGCTGCATACCGAGCGAGAAGTGGTCCGAATAGAGCAAAAACTTTTTCGTGTAGAGCCATCCTATTGTTGTTCTTAAGTCTTCTAATTTAAAATGGGGGGGGGGGGGTAAATAAATTTTCTTTAGCGTTTTAGGACAGCGAATGGCTTCCCTGGATCTGGTATTTTCCGTCAGCAACATGTTAGGCTCCAGTGGTTTCACTCTTTGCGTTGGTATTTTAGCAGAGGGTAGTTTGAAACCTTTTATGCACCATAGTATGGTTAAGGTAACAGGTCAATTTCAAATAGTCTGGGGCAATTATAGCAAGATTTGAAAATATACTTTGATGACTTCTCTATCATTCTAAAACATTTATACTTCTGTCAACTCGTCCTTTTGCACAGTAGAAATTTAATTCTCATTGCCAAACTTCTTAGCTACATGTACCATCAGGATTATTTTCAAACAGTGAATCTATATAAATTCAGTCGCTTTCATCTAAGACCTTTGTATGTATACGGAAGTTGGACTGGACCTTGCTTCAACAAGGATGTAAATATTCAATAATTAAACTTCTGGGTTGAAGGTTGAACTACTTTCTTAAAAATTCATTTTTTTTATCCAAGATTCATAATATTGGTTGAAAATTGATCTTTCGGACTGAAAGTTATAAGTACTGTGTAGTTTTTTTCATTCTATTTCTGGTTAAAAATAAATCTTTCGTAGTTTAAAAATTAAAATATTTGTTTGAAAATTGTTGTAATTTGTTCAAAATTTGACTTATTTGGTGGAAACTGAATCTTCTTGGTTGCAAATTCATCCTTTTGGACAAAAAGTTAATTTCTTGGTTTCAAATACAATTATATTAATAAAAATTAAACGATTGTGTGAAAAATTATCCTTTTTGAGAATTACCTTCAAAATGTAAGAATTTGATTTTTTTCTTTCTTTACTAAAAATGTTGTTGTTGGAAATTCAACTACTTTGTCGGAAATTTGTCTCTTTAGTTCGAAAATTCATCTCTTTTTGCTAAAATTTTAACACTTCATGTATTTTTTAAAAAACTCCTGGTTTTCGTTTAAACTTTCCTGTTCTTTCATTTACAATTAAAATCGTGTTTGGTTGAAATCTGAACTATTACACTTTTTATTGAAAACACATATTTTCCATTTAAAAATTCAACTCCTTGGTTGAAAGTTACTTATTGACAGTTTGTAAAGGTGGAAATGCTACTTTTAAAATTGCAGATAATAAGTTGTACATATCAAATTATAATTTTAAATTGGAGATGAAAAAACATTGCCTGGTTCGAATTTTTTTGTATTTGTAAATTTTATTTGTATATAATTTGATATTTTCTAAAGTTTCGCGTAAATCGAGGCATAAGCAAAAAAATAATAATGAAGGGAGATCTACATGAAACAAAATTTCAGATTAAGCTCATTGAGGTTCTCCGTCGCACACTCGAGGCCTGATACCGTTCTCCAAGACTTCGAGAAACTAGCTATATTCGTGATCGAAATCTAAGGTGCGTCCGAATACAACATCACTATCAAGGAGAATGAAGAAGAGGAGATGCACCAAGCCCTTAAAAGGCAGCTGCGACCACTGTGCCCAAAATATTCGGTTAAAGTAATTGACTTCGTGATCGGTGCTCTCGGAGGTGCGAAACTATCACTGGTTTATAACCTTAAAGCCATAACCGTGTGCCAAAAATCTGCCAAAGCACTTGCGAGATGGATGTATAAAGATGTGATCCTTGGGTTGCTCCGTGTCCTCAACACACTACAGAGTTTTCCCTGGCCTTTTGTTGTGACTTCATCGTTCCCTGTGACCTCCCATCTCATGGTTGTGAGACGTGGCCAAAGATGTGATTTACCACGGTTGTACTGGGAGCCGGTGTCATTGTTCGAAAGAACTTGCTCCCAGTGTGTCCCTGTGGTGGTTTTTTACCCTTTTTTGAATTATATATACTAAGTTTAATCGAAATCAATTGATTGATTTTGGCTGCAGGTGCGTCTGCATATGAGAAATCGTCTTTTAAAAAAAAGTTTCAGTTCATGTGTTGAAAGCATGTGCTAATCTTAACTAATAATTTGTGGAGTAAACGCTGTTTACACGCGTAACCATGCTTATATTAAAGAAACGTTCATTTGAATTATTTGTTCATTCAAACAATTAATATATTACGATACATAAATTTAGTACAAAATGAGTGGTTAATTAAGATATAAGATCCTAAGTACATTGCAAGATAGACGTTAATTTGTTCGAGGGTAGTTCAAGACTGGCCTCCGCTGAGGCTAGATTCCGGTGTTGCCAGAAATAAAATCTATGTACATTTCAAAATTTCGAAAAATGGCAACCGCGGAATTCGTCCTGAGATGATTCATGAAGCAGGCCGAGTAATAGAAAATTTAAGATGTTAAAACTGACCGCGTCAAGGGTCTATTGAGGAAGGAATGCAGTCTCAAGGAAACCTGCCGATTCTCGTTTTTCCCTGCTTAATAAAACACCAAGCTACAACGTTTCAAGATTTTGGGCACTTTCTCTCAGTCGTTCGAACATTCAAAAGTTTCAATTCATACAAATTTTACAGCGGTAACTATTCACTCAAACATTCCGCCCACTTTGAAAGGTCTCCTTTCTAAACAGAGAAGTAGATGCAATCATGACAAATTCACCTATAAGCAGTACATATAAACAGTTCATACAATGAAATAGAAAATAAAATGCAAATCAAAATTTTTGACAAGTGCACATGAATTAAAATCAGATATTAATCACTAATGACGTGATCGCCGATGGGCAAACACATAGTTTTGAGACTGGTCGCCGCAAACTAGAACCACCGATTCTAACAGTGGCGACTCATATCACGTTGTCCTTCCCAGGGTGCAATTCAGTGACACGTCCAAGCTGCCACTTGAGAGGAGGAACGTGTTCCTCCTTTAGAAGAACCGAGGATCCTAATTTAACAGGGTCAAGATTTGCTCGTGACCATTCAGACCTCTGCTGGAGGTTGTGCAAATACTCCTTCTGCCAGCGTGGTCAAAAGTGCAGGACCATTTGTTGTAAATGTTCGTATCGGTCCAGTTGTGTGACCTGGATGTTAGATAAATCTGGTTGCAGGAACGCAAATAATGAGTTTCCAAAAAGGAAATGCCTGGGAGTTAGAGGTTCAAGGTCATTGGGATCGTCGGATAAGGGTGACAGAGGACGAGAATTAAGGCAAGCTTCAACTTAAGTCAGTACTGTGTACAATTCGGAAAATGTTAGTTGAGTCTCGCCGATGACTCGCTTCAAATGGTGTTTTAAAGATTTGACTGCGCCTTCCCATAACCCGCCAAAGTGTGGGGCATGGGAAGGAATAAAATGCCAATTTATTCCCTCTCGAGATGAAAAATTTGCTATAGTTTCTTGATGTTTAGAACCAAGTAACAATTTCGCAAGTTCGTTAAGTTCGTTTCGAGCACCGACAAAATTTGTTCCGTTATCCGAGTTCATATTTTGAGGACGACCTTGCCGAGATATAAAACGTTGAAGTTAGCTCAAGAATCCCTAGGTCGTTAGGTCTATCGCTAGCTCTAAATGAACGGCCTTTGTCACAAAGCATACAAATTTACATAAATACGCCTTCGTAGTTGTTCGACTTCGAGTCGAACAAGCTGATGTGACTCGTGCCGCAGGCAGATTTCCCATAACGTATTCGGTGCCTACTTGTTTGACTCGAAAACATTGCACCCATTTTCGAAGTACAGTCTTTACAATGTTTTTACATGAAAGTGGACAGTATTTTTCGCGCAGAGATGCTACCACGCTTTGACATCCAGCGTGCATTAATCGGTTATGTTCGTCCTTAATAATTAATTTCGTTAAAAAGTGATCTGAAGGTAATATAATGGGATGCTTTTTATCGAAAGGAATAGATGCGTTGTTTAATCTTCCGCCCACTCTGAGCAGACCCGATTCGTCAAGAAACGGTTTGAGCCATTTAAGCTTGCTAGAGTTTACAAGTTCCCTTTTTTCTTTAATACCATGAATCTCAGTGCGAAAAGATTCTACCTGTGCTAATTTGATCAGTCGAAATTTCGTGTATTTTGATTCTTGGAATGTGAAAAATCCTATATTGAGATCGCTAGTCGGCGTAGCTAAATTATTACGGATTCGACAACAATATGAGAGTGCCCTAATGAATGTTACAAAGGAAGAGAAACATTCGAAGATGGTTGAATCTTGTTTTGTGACAGGAGCTTGATTTGAAATGCAGCTTCTTTCAATTCCGGGAACGATTTCTAGATTGATAGCTTCTGAAATGGGACAATTATCAGAGTCCTGTGATAACCAAGTTGGCCCATGCCAACAGATATCTAATATCGGTAGTTCAGATGGATCGATTCCCCTTGAAATAATGTCCGCAAGATTGTCAGAAGATGAGATGTGGTTCCAGATTCCATCCTTTGTCATATTTAGTGAAGTAATCACTTTATGCGAGAGTTCTGCAAGTGAAAGAGCCCCGCAGAATTCTAATCGTGGCAATGAGATCCTTTTTAATGGGGCCACTCTTGATTTGGCACACAAGATATTCACAGCGATATTTCCTTCATCGTTTATCGAGCGTATGTAGATTGATGCTCCGTACGCCTTTTCAGAAGCGTCGCAAAACCCGTGAATTTCTATTGTGACTATATTTTCACATAAAATTAATCTCGGAACTCTTACGTCATTGAGGCTGTACAGTTTTTCTCGACCAACGAGACCAGGAGGATCAAAAATTTGAGACACAAGTGACAAAATAGTTCGTTTTGTCACTTTCAGCTGCTCTGGAATTTTCACCGAATATTGAAGTTCGTCCATATTCGATTTCCAAAGCAGTCCCAAAGTTTTAGGATCGTTCTCTCCCTGAATCAGTCGATATTCAGTTGAGAGGGCAGCTGTCAAAAACACTCGTTCATCACTCGACGCCCATTTCCGAAAAATAGACCGGCTGAATCCAAAATTGACGTAATTTCATCCTTGAGTGTTCGCGCCTTTTCAAGGGAGTCTGCACCTGTTAGAAGATCGTCGACGTATAAGTCATTTATGATAGCCTTACTCGTAGTTGGATATTCTTCTTTCGTCTCCACTCCAAGTTGCTGCAAACAACGGATGGCCGAGTAGGGTGCAGATGCGGTTGCATGAGTTGCAGTGTTCAATTCGAAAACTTTAATAGGTTGACAGCTGTCCGTTCTCCAAAGAATTCACTGCAATGTTCGTTGCTCCTCGTCGACGTAGGTCCATCGGTACATTTTGACAATGTCCGCTGAAAGAACGTACCTATGTTTTTGAAATCGCAAGACAATTGAGAGTAGGTCATCTTGAACCGTGATTTCAGTGATAATCCTGACGTCGTTTTTGACGACCCATCGAAAACTACGCAAACCCTCATAGTTGTACTGTCAGGCTTCATGACAGCGTGATGCAGAATGTAATACGTTGGAGCATTAGATTCAATTTTTCCTGGAGGAACCTCTGTCATAACGCCTGAAGTTTCGTACTCACTCATAAAATTAAAGTACCCGTCTTTAAGTTGCGGAACCTTTAGCAGCTTTCGCTCTACGGTGTTTAGTCGCTTTTCTGCAATTTCGAACGATTCTCCTAATTCATTAACCCTGTCAGAATAAGGAACATTAACTATAAATCGCCCATCAGGTGCGCGCTTTGTTGTCGCTGTAAAGTGCTCCTCACAAGGGTTTTCTGCATCGAGATTTCCTTAGCCTTTACTGTCGACAACCTGTTCTTCTTCCCAGAGTCTCTCAACTTGGTTGTGCAATTTCTGGTTAGTAATAAGATGACACGAAGTTCTGGTCTCCTTGGAGGCGTTCAAAGGTGACAGTTTACCCGCCAGAATCCATCCTAATAAGGTCTTTTGCAGTAACGGACCGTCTGGACGAAGCCTAATCTGTCCAATGGATAACAAATCCCGAAAAAAATCCAGCCCCGATAAGAAGTTCTATGTGAGGATTTTTAATTGTGGGTTCGACTAATTTAATATCTGACGGAACGACGACTCCATCGAAGTCTCGTGGTGAAATTGGTACGTAGTTTGTAACGCGATTAGTTACTAAACATCGGAAAGAGGTTTAATATCCGCCGAGTTTAGATTTAATGACAGCGCGAGTTTGTTTATGTAATTCAAGTCCGATCGGCTCGACTCCTGAAACTGACATGTCAACCGTGGAAGTTGGAAGGTCGAGTTTACGGCACAAATCTTGAGTTATCAAGTGAGGTTGTGATCCCGTGTCTAATAACGCTCTACATTCCTGTAACTTTCCTTCTGGGTCTTAAATATAAACAATTGCGGTAGATAATATCACGTAAGGGTCTTCATCGTGATCGTTGTTTCGCTCTGATCCTACAAGAAGTGAAGTTTGAGAGTGGACATGCTCACCTGACGGCTGTTGATTTGGTTCGGATTTCTCATACGGAGTATTATATTGAATGTGAACTAATGTGTGGTGCTTTTTGGAACATTTCCTACAAGAACCTGATTGACAATTTTTATTTCTATGTCCGGAGAAAAGACAGTTAAAACACAGGTGAAATTTTTTAACTACGCTCAATCTCTCGCTTACGGGCAGTTTCTTAAATTCTGTACAGTCATAAAGTGCGTGAGGTTTTGTACATAAAACACATGCAGATTTTTCTGTAGCCACATGCGAAGAAATGTGGCCACTTAGTTTTTTTTTAAGATTGGCCGCAGTCGATTTGCCCTGAGAGTTCGCAAGAGTTTTTTGTTTTTCGATGTGACACAAGGTTTATATGATTTACGCATGTATGTCAAACTGTTTATTATTTATTATTGGTTTTATTCTCAATCTGTTAAAAAACATTAGGTTCAATAACCATTGTGTGAAAAAGTATATGGCGCTACATGGGCATGTAATTATGTAATAAAAATGGCGATGCCCTTAGCATGGTTTAGCTTTCCTGGTATCTTACATGAAAATTGCTCATGAATCATAAAAAACATAATATGAAATACATATTTTCATTTATTTGATTAAAAAATGACACTACATTATTTGATATAATGACGCGATCCAGAAAAAGAACATTTTTAGTGCTACTAAA